>MQRK01254795.1:26042-63185 GCA_001938485.1 Girardia tigrina
ATATATATATATATATATATATTTATAACAGTTATATCTCGGTTTGCTTTACTTACGACCAGTGGTAAAATTAATAGATAGATAGATAGAATATAAATATAAATAATAATGCTTCAATCTAAATTCAGAAAACACTTACTTTTATATTTCTTTGTAAGTGATTCGGTTAAATAATATTGGTAGTATCATTTATTAGTTTAGGGATTCATTTTAAAATCTTCTTAAAAAAAGGAAGTTTATTTATCAGAATCGATATATAAGCTTTCTTACTCAAGTGTCCGAAGTTGAAAGCTATCTTTCTGAATAAATGTATAATATAAATATGCTACGAAGACCCTCACTTAATTGACCATATAATGTGGATAGACGAATCTTTGTTTCACCTATCTGGAGCTGTGTCACGACACAACAATGTTCGGTGGGTTCCAAAGAATTCACAAGCTTAAGAGCTGATTCTTAACTCTCGCCAGGAAATTATGGTGTATTGTGGAGTAACTTCGGCGGATGTCTTAGGACCTTACTTCTTTGATGGTCCAGTCAATGCTGATGCCTATCTACGCCTGCTGCAAACAACTGTGTGGCATTATGCAAGATACATGAGGCTTACCTTCCATCATGACGTGGATCCTGCCCATTATGCAGCTGGTTCGACCAAAAGTTTTTTCAGCGGGAGATCGGTAGAGGTGGTCCAACGGAGTGGCCTCTTTCGCCTGACTTAACTGTTTGTGAATACTTTCTTTGGGGCTACCTGAAGAAGCATGTGTACCCCACAAGGCCTGCTACCATTGCTGATCTCCGATTCAAGATTGAGTGCAGCATTAAAGAAATATCCCTGGACATGGTCAAAAGAGCAAAACATGCAGCGTATGAGCGATTTGAACAGTGCATCGCCTTGTAGGGAAAACAACTGCAAATGTGAACCCAATCAGAACACTCCCTGTATGTTGGCAGATACAGCGGAACCATTAACTTTGCATTTTCTTTTATTTTGTCAGACACGCATACAAAATAATTTCCTCCCATTACTTATACAATGCTACAAAAACTTTACTTTTGTTTTGAATAAATGATTTACAATTGTTGTAAGAACAAATAGATACTAAAATTGGAATATTCTAAAATTAAAATTGAACAACTAAACATTTCAACAATAATCGATCTATATAAGTCACTACATGTTTTGTTCTAGATAGAACTTCTTCAGGTATGTGATCAATTAAAAGAACGAACAGTTTAAATAAAAACTATAAAGGATTAGGCTGTACCAAATTGCAGAAAATTTTAAAATTGTATTGGTATTAAATTGTATTGGTATTTAATTGTATTGGTAATAAATACAATTATAAAATTTAAAAATTAAATTATATAATTATTTATTTTATAACAGTTATTTCTCGATTTGCTTTACTTTCAACCAGTGATAAAATTAATTAACTTTGTGAGGAGTTAGTTAATTTTAGTTCGCTGATCAAAATTTAAATAGTTCTAAAAAAATTTTTGTAATTGAAATTAAATTGAAAATTTTATAAATTCATTTGAATTAAAATATTACTTTAGTAGAAGAATGAGTTGATCAAAACAGTTAACAGATAAAACAGTATTTTTAAAAATAATAATTTTATTTTAAATTAGAATTCTATTCATTTTTTTTTTGATATTTGTAAAAATTTATCTTTCAAATTTTAAATTACATTAATGGATATGAATAAAAAGTTAAATATTTAAGATATAAAAATTGAATATTCAATATAAAGTATTTTCTAAAATTTAAAAAATAGTAAAAATATTATAAATTTTTTTTAAAAAAAACTCAAAATTAAAAACAGCATATAATATTTCATATGTAAAACGAAAAAAGAAAAGCATGCAACTGATGTGCAATAAGCACGACTCCGCTATTCCATGAATTATGTAAATATTATTCTATAAATTCTTCTCCACAAATTATTATTTACTATGATTTAAATTTATTTAGATCGGTTGGGACTTCAAGATTATGTAAAAGTTGAAAATTTACAGGACGGTATTTTAAAGTCAATTGACTGCTATATGAAACACAACTCGTTCGATAACACTCATCGCCAGTCAGAGCTTTATGCGACAATTCTTCCTGAACTCCGCAGTACAACAAACTGGCATTCACAGATAATCATTCATTCAATCGATTCTATTTTCAATGACCAATCATCCATTTTGAAGGGTATTTATAATTACAATCATTCTTATGTCCCAAAACATATACAATCTACGGAGTCGAGCTTTCTTCCTCTTTCTAATTCTGATATGATCAACATTTCGATAAATTCAAATTCTCTTGATTTGGATCAATGTCAGATTTATAGTTCAGATGTAAAGTATCCCCACTTTTCGTACATATCCCAATCAATGCCTTCCATATATTCACATACATCTGCCAATGCTAGCAGTTTATCAAACGGTGGCCACGATGACCAATCGCCAAATATTTACCACAGTAATTCACTCAGAAATTCGCATTTACCCAACAACTCAGGTCAGTCATCATTCACAGAACTCTTGATCCACTCATCTCCCGAACTTAAGCCCAACAAACTCTATCTTACTGAAAATTTTTCTCAGGAATCCTCGATACATGCCAACTACACCCCGGTGACGAACCATTCTAATTTGATTACTCATGATTCTGCAGATCCGGTTTTCGATTTTTCAAATGATTTAATATAACTTATACATACGTATGTATATAATTATAGTATCTATCTCATATTTATCTATCTACCTATATATAATTATCATTAATTTTTTACTCCCTAATTTGTTTTTTTCAATTACATGTATACATTATTAAATATTTTTAATGGATATACTATAGTTTACTGGTGAATTTTATTCATTTTAATTATTGATCTTTTAATCGATTTGTAGAAGACAGTTAGAAATTGATTTTTAACAATGCTGCTCTTGTTTTGTGTTTTTTTTAAGATAGAGTCTGCATTTTTCTGTAAGCACTTGTTTATTTGATATATATATACTTTTATTAAAATTATATTATTATTATAAGTTTATTTAATTGATTAGCTTTTATAATTAGCCTGCCTTGTAATTATTGATTTCAATTAGTTGACTGAAGCTCTAGTTATTGATTTTTATTGAAGTATTTTATGTTCCGTGTATTAGTTCAAATCATTGCGTGTGCCTTAGATGGAGGATCATAAGAGATATTTTATGATGACAATACCGGTTCAAGTGAAAGATTAACTGGCTAATTGAATAAATCTATGATTAAACTATTACAATTATTTATTATTATTATGCCTTTCAAGCATTTTATTTTTATTTTTTGTTACACTTCAGGAATAAGTTTTCTAGAATTGGATTGCTGTTGACAAAAACAATATATTGTGTTTAGTGTGAGTTTGTTAGATAATTATTACATGTATGATACTGCAGACTTAAAGATAAAGTTGAGTTGCTTTTAATTACTGGTGATTTGATTTATGAATAAATTTTATTGTTTTATTTTTGATTAATTATTTTAATAAATGATTACTAAAATTATATTATGACAAATTTTATAAAGATGTCTTATTTTGCACAGCTAACTTACTATTCGCTGAACGCACAGTAACGTGACATGCTCATCAAGACCTCATCTGCCAATTACCCTCAATTATTACCCTCTCAATAAAATTACCAATTTCCATTATGATCTTCTTGACTGGCTTTCCCCTAACTTTAGATTTCTCTATACGGCCAGTAGTTTTAAAAACCTTTACTATCATTGCCATCGTTGTTTTTTTATTTGCAATTCGTTTGCTACATTAACCATGCCCTCACCAAAATTAATAACTTTTTCAATTAAAAGTCTTCGCATTTCATCAGAAACATGCTTTTTACATTCTGGTATTATGAAAAAAATATTATTTATCATTCTTAAGGTAGTAAAAATTTAAATTATATTATAGTATTTAAACAATAAATATGATAGATAAATACATTTTATTTTTTAATTTTGATTTTTTATGTGCATCCATAAAGTTCAATTTCATTTTGCAAAAGTTTAATTTCATTGTAAAAATGCTATATAAAAAACCCTAAAAATCATATTATCAACCTTCTTTTATAATCTTCTTGTATTCAAAAACCTTGTCAAAGGAACCTACAAAATCACTATCAACCTTCAAATTACCTTATAAATTTTCAAAATCACCTTTTCAACCTTCAAATAAATATTATATTATATTATTATATTATCAACCATTCAAAAAGTAACCGTAACCATGTTGTTATTGTCATGCATTCATCATGTCAACGAAATGTACCGTTGAACATTTTATATAATATACATATTTTATAGATAACTTATTATATATTTTATATATAAAATAAATTCCAATATTAGATATATTTTATATTATATACAACTTCTTATATATTTTCTATTAAACAATAAAAATTGTTGTTTTCATGTTTGTAATAAAAGTAGTTTCGCAATAAAAAAATTTATTGATGAAAGTACTTTTAAAAGGTTGTATTGATAAAAATAGTAAAAATATGCTACATATATAATTATAAAAGCAGACAATTACAGAAAATAAGCAAGAATAAGTAAATACTTAATAAAACCTCAATATACGATATTAGGAATATGAAGGACAGGCTCACTCTTAACATTTTTGAAACAATTAATTTTTATAAAGAATTTTTAAAATAAGGAAATATTTAAAATCAAAAGATTTCTAAGCAATTATAATTAAAAAAATATCTTAATTAATTTTAAAAAGTTATTTTCGGAAATAATCAAATTTTAATTGTAAAAACTTAAATGAAATTAATTGGGAAATAATGGATTTTTAAATAAATGATTTAAAAGAAATATATAAAGATAAGGATAATTATGTTTGTACTAATTTTAAAAGTATTCTAAAAAATAAAATAATGAACTTTGTTGCCAAATATGTAAATTGAAAGAAACAGATAATTATAAATTTTAAAGTCAGTTTGAAATTCTGCAAATTAAAGATTTGACAAATACTTAATTCTAAACAGTTTTCGTAAAAAAAATAAAAATTAAAACTTTTAGCATTAATGTATCGTAATAATAATAAAAATTTGAAAACTGTAAATTATTTTTTGTATTTAAAATTTGTATTGTATTTAAAATTGTATATTTTTGTATTTTAAATTATTGTGGGTAATAAAAGGCTTTTAAACTGAAATATTGATAATAAATAAAACGCTAAAATCTTTTATTAATTAAAAACGTTTTCATAAATAAAAGAAAATAACATTAACCGTTTACATGCGGACCCCATTAAACCTTTGCCTTTCGTGTTAAAACTTTTAAAACAATCTATATATACTCTAACTAAGAAAATTACGTGGTTAAATCGGCGACCCAATCAATACCCAGAGAGAAAAATAGGTGTCCTTTTTATAGGACAGCCGTATTATTAGAGTACTAAACTTTTTAATACACAGCAATAATATAAAAAACACGCATCACTAAGCTATTGTGGGCGAGTGTGGTATGCATGAAAGCAAAGAGGATGAAGAGTTACAGAACACTGAATGCACTTAAATTTCGCCTTCTGGTGGCATTCTGTCTTTTTTGTCAATAACCTTTTGTCATCAAATGGAGCAGAAATAGGGGCTTGTTTACGTGATGTACTGATATCAATAGAAAGAGAAATGCTTGCTTAATCAGAAAATCGTGTTTAAGTGAAAAAATATAGTAGTAGGTCACGACTACTGTCATTTATATGAGTGTCCTTTAAAAAGGACAGCCGCATGAAAACGGTTAAACTAACTCTAAAATAATAAAAATCATTTTTATTAATTTAGTAAAAATATGACTACAATAAATTATGTTGGTTTTAATTTAGATTAAGTTGCATAAAATAGTGGAATGTAAATTTTCAAAATAAAGAGAATAAAAAAATTTCAATTTTAAAATAGCTCATCAGTATTTATAATTCCATATTTTTATATAAAAATCTGGTCAAAAAGCAAACGAAGAAAAGTTCCTCGACGAAAAATTGTTTGAATAATTGTTATTTGTGTTAGAAATAAAATTTGGTGTTAATGATTTTATTTGGTTTTAATAATTTTTATCAAGAACTCAACAAGGAATATTAATAATGTCAATCTTTATTTTGTCTGGTATTTTTTCTTTCTTCTTATAGCTTGCAATGGAAACTTGTAATTCCAATTAGATAAATTTTCGCGCGTGATAATAAGTAGATAGTCCCAAAAAATAATAGAATAGAGTAATACACTATAATTATCTGCGATTACTAATTATATAATTCGATTGAATATTTTATTGATTTTTTTTGTTTCATATTTCTTTAATTTTATTTTGCTGATTTTTAGTTTAATTTAGTTTCTTTCATTTTTTATCTTTTTATTTTTGTACTTTCTTTTGAATTCTTCTTCATTATATAAAAATTGGATTTTTCTTATTTCAATCAAATTATCAAATAAAAAGTAATACAATAATAAAAATTACACTACATAAAAGAATAAAAATACACAGGAAACCCTTCAATAAAAAAAACTTGACGGCCTTCATTACAAAAAAATAAAATAAGATATAAATATAACTTAGTTATTTTTAGATATTAATAAAATATAGATAAAAATACCAATAGGTTTATTTTAGATATCAAAAAAATGAACGGGCAAGTCAATGTTCTTTTTTATACTTTGAATGAAAACATATATTCAGGCATTGATTTAAACGCTCAGTAAAATAAACGAATCCTATGTATAATAATCATCCTCTCAATAAATTAATATATTCTCAGTATAATAATTGGTCGCTCAGTAAATAAAAAAATATGTTATGTATAATAATAGATATCTCAGTAAAATAAAATAAAGCTAAGTAAAAAAATAACATCTAAGTAACAAAATCAAAAGTATCGGTATATTAAAAAAATCTGTTATTTTTAATAAAGCGATCAGTAAAGCAGAAATTAGTAATGTGAAAAAAAACAGGTTTCATCTTTGTTCTACCATAAAAAACAATAAATTAATTTGCAATGTCATTTAAATCAATTGCTAAAATAGTTATCATCATTATAAATAGTATTATATTTCATCTTCATATTACTTTCATTTATTTAATTTTCTATTCTTATCTGTATTTTAGAAATAAAATCAACCACTAAAAATAGCAAGCAATTTTACGCATATTCCAGAATATCAGTCATCAGATTCTGAAACGAGCTTTCAGGAATATAATACTGTTAAAAAAAGTACGTTGAAAAGGTCACGAGTTTGGGAGGTAGATAGTCATTTTAAAATACGAGCTGAAGTACTAAATAAATTTAAGCAAGAAAAGATTTGGAGTTACCATTATACGAATAAGACAGCAGAGGGTGAAAAAATGTTTTATATGTATAATTTATCTAAGTTCAAAGGAAAGCAGTGTGATGCAGGTATTTATTTTTTATACAATTCTACGAGTGAAGAAGTTATATAAAGCTAAGGCTGACCTTACACAAGATGAAAATTCTGCTAGAAATGTTATTACAGAAGATCTAAAAAAATTATTCCCAACCTAGGTTTAAGAACAAAGCCAAAGAGAATATTAGAAAAGTTGCATGAGAAGATAGAAGAAAAAGATACAATCCCAACCATAAGGCAGTTAAGAACTTTTTTAACTAAATTGAAAAAAGAAAATATAATAAGTTTAAGTTAGTTAGAAGAAATACTTAAGGATAAAACTATGGTCCCAGAGTCAAATGATGAGGCTTTTGTATTAAGTTATTATGTACATTATGAATTGAGCGATAATGAAAGTGATGAAGAAGATGAAGAAGTAGAAAATAATATTTTCAGATTTTTCATAACTACGAAGTGACTATTGCGTCAAGCAATTAAAAGAAAAATTCTTCATGAAGATGGTACTTATAAGTTGAATTGGCATGGTTTCCAGCTTTACTTTTTGGCACAACAGACTTAGATCGTCACTTCCATCCTTATGATCTTGCACTATGTTCTAATTAAAAGACTTCTGACTTTATTTTTATTTTTAAGAATTTTGTTGAAGGCATGTCTAATATTTATAATGCATCCTTTGAACCAGAAATATTAATCAGCGACGCATCAGCTGCAATTAAAAATGATTTTATTAAGATTTTTAATAAGAATAAAATTGTTATGGGCTGGGCTCATATGCGTCGAGCTTGTGCTAAAAAGGTTGAATCGATGATCTATACTGATAAACGTGACAGTATCTTAGATGATATCAATAAGTTACAACTTTCAGAGTCTTTAGAAATCTTTGAAAGGTTTCTGTTTTCTTTCTTAAAAAATGGAAAAAAGATTTTCCTGAGTTTGTCAAGTATTTTTACGAGTGACTAGTACAAAATGACGCATGGTTTGAAGGTTATTCTCACCTTACACCTAGCACAAACAATGCTTTTGAATCTTTTAATAGATGCATAAAAGACGAGCATACTTTGTGTAAAGAACACAAACTAGATAACAAAATTTATTATATAAAATATTGATCGAGGTTTGATAACCAATTAAACTTTGAAATCCTCAATCTTTTATATTAAGGCAATATTATATAATATTATATAATATGCCCCGGGTTTAGTTGATGCAATTGAAATTGACCTTGAAATTGCATATTGTTAAGGTCCTGAAACCAAATATATTTTAAAAAAAATTTAAAATAAATAAATACCTTACACTCCTAAAAAAATAAATTATAAAAAATAATAAATTAAAATTAAAATAAAATGTGTTGATAAATCCCTTTGTAACTTCCCTTTTGTTTGAGCTCAGTGCTCAGGGACTCAAGGTAGTTAATAGGGATAATTTGTATCAGTATAAGCAATATTACCTGTTGGGTTCTTGATCAATATTGTAATTCATTAACAACAAAAATTTATTAATAACACAATTAACAATTATTCAAAAAATTTTTAGTTAACAATTTTTGCTTTAATAAAAATTGTTTGTAGAGGAACTTTTCTATCGTTTTCTTTATGACCAGATTCTTATATAAAAAAATGAAATTATATGAAATAAATAAAAATATGAAATAAATAACTGATAAGTTATTTTAAAATTGAAAATTTTTAATTCTATTTATTTTGAAAATTTACATTCCTTATTTTTAAATTAAAACCAACAAAATTTTTATTTTATTAAAATTAATATTAAACAATTATTATTATTTTATTTAGCTCCTTGTCAACGAGTTTTTCCTCCCTCGCAGGAGCCCGTTCATTAAGGGGGCACGCCTGTGTTAGTTGGAAAAAGCCGTTGAAGGCTTGGGAAATAATTAATGATTATTTATTATTATTATATTTTTTATTATTTCTATTAGTATTATTATTAATAATATTATTATTTTATTATTATTATTTTATTACTATTTTATTTTTATTTTATTACTTTATTTTTATTATTATTATTTTATTTTTATTATTTTATTATTTTATTTTTATTATTATTTTTATGATTATTATATTATTATTATTAATATTATTATTATTTTATTATTATTATTATTAAAATTATTATTATATAAAAAAACAAATATAAAAAATATATATTATAAAAAAATATAATATTAAAAATCAAAAAAGAAAAAAACGTACCTTTTCAAATGAGGATTGGGAGAGAAATGATTTGGGCAATTATGCCCACAGTTTTTATTAAAAAATAAAAACGGGCAATTATGCCCTAATCTACCAGCAATTACACTGGGTTTAATTTTTCATTTAAATAC
Source organism: Girardia tigrina (assembly GCA_001938485.1). Taxonomy (NCBI): domain Eukaryota; kingdom Metazoa; phylum Platyhelminthes; order Tricladida; family Dugesiidae; genus Girardia; species Girardia tigrina. Next base: position 35,779 of record MQRK01254795.1, read on the forward strand.
ATGGGAAATTAAGCCCGAATAAACAAATTTACATTTAAATGTAAATTTTATTTAACTTAGTTTAAAAAAACTTTAAAATTAAATAAAATTAAAAAATAATTCTTAAAACTAATTAAAATTTTTATGTAAATTATTTATTTTTCAAAACGGGTATAAATATCCCTAAACTTAAAAAATAATTTTAATTAAACGCAAGAATAGTAAACGTAATAAAAAGGAAATTTTTTAAGTCTTATTTTTCAAAGTAAAATTATTAATAGAAGAAGATTTACAAAATATTTTGGAATCCTCCATAGTTATTTATACGTTGCATTATTCGGAAAAATTTTGTGATTCAATTGAATAAAGTTTTTAAAAAGAATTCCTTTGACTTATTACTATTATTAATATTTGAAAACTAATCTCCGATGAGCTTCATTTGAATTGAAACCTCAAGAGAGGGTTAATCGAATTAATATATTCATTACAAAGTTGGAAGAACCATTTGAAAAGGAGTCAGACAATTATATTTGAAAGCTTGTTTAAAGTTATTAACAAAAATAAAAAAAAACAAAAAAAATAAAAAATTCCGGTGACGTAATGACATATGAAATCCCCGGAATTTGAACTCTAGTGATGTCATGAGATGTAACATCACTGAAGTTCAATGTTATTGAATGTGGTGAGGAATTACATCACCACACTTTGCCTGAGCGATTGTCAGTCTCCCGTTTATTGGTCGTCATTTTTGAAATGATTTCAACATGGTCAATAAGTTATGAACGAGAAATCAAAGTTTTCCTCACTTCGCCGAGCATTCCATTGAGTGTTTGAACAACCACTTATCAATTGGCAAAGGCAGATAAAGTGTTGTTATCAGATGACCAAGATACAAGCATTGATTGCTTTGTAATATCTGGACAAACAACGCAACTGGCAAAAGACGATATTGACGAGAAGGCTTTACTTCGTTTGAATACAATCGAACAATTTAAAAAACACGCTTTTCATATCTGCAAAATCACATTTCAAAAAGAGAGATTGTGGGAAGGGGGAGTTTGTGACTGCTCAGATTTTGCCAAAAACTTTATCTGTAAACATGTTCTTGGTTTTTCAATTCGAATCGGCAAATTTAGAGCGCCTACAACTGCAAAGAATGTCCCGATCGGCGAAAAACTAAAACGTGGAAGACCGTCGAAAGCTAAAAAGGCATTGATTGTACAATAAAGATATTGAATTTTTTATTAAATACTTACAATGTTTTTTATTTTTATTACTTAGCTTTTATATACTTTTACTTTGCTTTTTATTATTTTACTGAGCAAATTTGTACTTTTAACTGAGAATTTAAATTAAAAAATACTGAGAATTTAAATAAAAAATACCGAGCGTTTATATAAAAATACTGAACGTTTATATTTTTCTGATATATTTAAAACACGACTTAAATAATTACAAAAGTCATTGAATGTATCCACGAAGTAATGGTTTTCAATGAACACATTTAATAGGCTGGCGAATCTGAAACATCAAATTCCTTTAGTCAGCTTAACAATTGGTCCGCTATCAGTCTTCGGTATATTTCCTGTAATACCAGGTCTAGTCTTAATTCTGGTGCCATTTAATCCAGTATTATTTGATTGATATTTTCTAGGAGGTCCGCCGTGATGTTTTGATATCCCAGATCCATCTCCTCTGATCTCTCAGCTTTCATGGGTCAAGATGGAATGGTGCAGCGTTTCAATCATCGGAGGGAATGGCCGCATTTTTCGATCGATTATTGGGGTTGTTGAGGAAGGAAACAATATTGATCCTTTCATAAATTCACCGTTGATTGCAGCCATTGCGTTTAATGTCTATGATAAGGTTAGTTGTTATGAATAATAATTAATTTTTACCTGAATATTTATTATTAGTTTCGTTCTGCCATGAACTTCTTCTCATGTTTTAATCGAAGCTGTAGAAAGGCAGATGGGTGCAGTTGTTCTGTCCGATCTGTCATTCATGAATTTTTCCTGATCTCCGCCATGTGATATTTCAGGTTTGGATTCGTATATGATAGATTTTGGATGATGTCCATAGTGATATTGCTGGTAAGTATTTTGCGTACTAATATAGCATTCTTCTTCAGCGCTGTCGGTTTCAGTGTTCTCCATTGCTGCGATGTACTGAATTGTGATGTGGATATTTTCCATACACCATTTCTGCAAGGCCGGACTGGAGAACAGGATGTATTCATAATTTTCCAACTTTAAGTAGGGGTAACTGGATCTGACACCGTTTCTGTTTGTGTGCTGATTGAATATTTGTTTTTCCTTAAAGTTTTCTTTGAGAGTCATGTCATCATTTTATTTTTATGTTTTCTTAAAAATAAATGAAAAATGTATTCATTTCAATTCAAATTAGCGATATTTTTCTTCATATTTTTCTGTATTTTTTACATATTTAATTGTATTTTTTCTATTTTTTATAATTATCATTATATATCTATTCAATTTTTCTAGTGGCTTTTTTAATAATAAAAAACTATAAAGATATATTAATTTAAAATTTTTATTGGAAAACATGTTTCGCCACTTCTGTGGCATCTTCAGTTCTGTAAGAAAGTAAATCGCTGTTGCATTTATAATCGAAAGACCATTATTTCACCATGTCTTACATCAGAATACTCTAATATGATTGGACGAATCACTTTACACGTTTAAATAAGGTTTATGAAACTTAATTAACAGTGCTTCAGTAATAATCCTTTCATAGTTACAGTCAAAATTACTGATCAAAACCCGAAAATCACTCTCCTATGAGTACCATAACAGCTCTTAATGTGATCTACAATAGAGCTTTTTCTACTGGATTGGGTATGCTCAGCAATTCTAGTACGGAGGTGACGATTTGTCTCTCCAATGTACAAGGATTCACACTTGTCACATTTAAACTGGTAGACTAAATTTGCTTTCATACCCAATTGTGTTTTTGATTTACTAGAAAAGTAATTAGATATTTTGTTAGTAAGAAAAACCAATTTAGTTTTATCGCCTACTAGAGACCATTTTTCAAAAAATCTTAAAATCCTTTGCTCCTTCAGAGTATGGGAATTTTAAGAAAAGTTTCTTTGTGTTAGTCCTTTCCTCAGAAGTATTAAGCTTGATATGGATAAAATTATTAGTTTTTACATAGATCAATTCAACCGTATTATTAAAGATCTTATTTAGATATTTTATATTATCTGTTGTATACATCAATTTCTACACTACAAATAACATCAAATCAACACAAGCTAACCAACAAAAATTACAAAAACAAAAGTAAATAATTTTTATCAAATAGAGAACATTGCGTGAATTTGAAAAAGAAAAAACAACAATTTATTTTACATACAAACTATCAATTTTGTCTTGCTGTTTTGTTTTATCAGATTAAATTGTGTAAAAAGATTTTGTAACAAATCAAATTCTATGTAAATAAAGCAAATACATGGCGGAATTAAAAATTTCGAACCACTCTGTTATTCATTTTGAAACAAATAATTTATCGTGATGTTGAAACGATCGATACGGCGATCAAAATAATCGACCTCTATATTGGTCCCATGGAGACTCGGGACCACTCAGGTGGAAATATCATTCGGATTCGTCGTTTTGCTAGATCATTCAAAAATGTCAGAAAAACCGACCGACGATCGCAGATCCCCACTTGACAAAACCCGGTGTCAATGGCACTGAATCAAAACATCAACCACGTGTGCCAACATCTACCAATTAGGCAATATAACTGATCCGAACCGACTATGATTTACTTTAATACAGTCTACTCTCGTTATAACGCCGCGCGTTATAAAATCTTACATCATCTCGTTATAAATAATTACATAAAAAAACTGCGTTAATACAATTTTTTCAAGTGTATAAATCTTTAATCAAGTATTTATTTACAGATTAATACAGTAAATAATTTTATTTTATACCTTTCTTGCAACAGATAATTTAGGTTTCATCATAAATTACCAAAAGCGTAAACACGAATCAATGTCAATTGAAAAAAAGAAGGAGCTATGTCAGTTCGCAAAAAATAATCCTATGATACCGAAAATTGAAATTGGAGAGCCATTCTCATTTCCACGAACAACTAATCGAGATATTCTTGCTCTTACCGAAAAGTATGTAAATTAAACTATTTGTTTCTCTAAACGGCAGAGTTGGAAAAAATAGTGAGTTGAAGGAAGCACTGTTTAACTGTTTAAGAAAGAAAGCAAAAAATTTTGGGGAATTATTGAATGTTCCAAAAGATTTCGTGTACAGTAGTGGATGGCTGCAAAGATTTAAAGGAAGATTTTGTATTACGCAAAAACGAATCCCTGGAGAAGGTTCATCGGTTTCCGCGGCAATTGTTGACGAAAAACTTTAAAATTTAAACAATATTTTGCTGAACTGCGGATATATTCCAGTCGACATATACAATGCAGATGAAACTGGATTATTTTTTCAGCTGCTTCCTGATAGAACGCTTGCTCATAAAAATGAAACCTGTAGCGGTGTCAAAAGCTAAAACAACGAATCACTGTAATGTTATGCTGCAATTCTACCGGAACTAACAAAAGGCGATTGCTTATAATTGGAAAATCAGCGAAACCCAGATGCTTCAAGAACCTTAAGGGAAGCTTCTACTGCGCTTACACATCTAATAGCAAAGCATGAATGTACTCAAACATCTTTCAAGAATGGTTAATATAGTTCTACAAACAGCTCGTTTTTGAAGGACGACGTATCCTTTTGATGTTGGATAACGCCACTACACATCGCGTACCAAATTCTGGCATCAGCAACATAAAAATCCACTTCCTTCCACCAAATATGATTGCCAATCAGCAAACACTAGATAGTGGCATAATCAAAAGTTTCAAGTCTCATTATCGAAAGCTGAAACTCCAAAAAATGGTGGAATTGGATTGGCCCATCTACCTACAGAATTACGTTTGGACTATGCAGTAAGCTATTGTAAAATAGCTTGATATTTTGTGAGTGTAGATACCATTTTAAATGCTGGAATAATACTGGTATTCGCTTCGTTTCAAGTGTTACAGTCGATCCTATTGATTACGGAAATCTGTTTAGTCACATTCAAGACATTTTTACTATTTCATCTGAAAACGTGATGGTTGAAAGTGAGTTTCAACGGATTGATGATTCCCAGGAGACAGAAGTCGAACTTACCGATGACAATGTTCTGGTGTCTACTGTCACAATTGAAGAAGAACGTATTGAGAATGATGATGTTACAGTGAATACACGTCTACCATCTTTAAAGTAAGTAAGAACAGCTGCTGAGACAGTTTTATTTTTTTCTAGAACACTCTGAGAGTGCTACATCAGAAGATGTTGACTTATCCACCAAATTGCGATGACGTATTGATGCGATAAGTGACAGAGGGAAAAAGCAATTTGTCATCACGGACTTTCTCAAGAAAATGCAGTAGCTTTTATAATAAACAAAATATATTTTAATTGTTTTGGATTCATCACATCTGTAGATCATCTTTTGAATAAAAAAATGAAAAATATTATGTTTTTGTACTTAGTTAATGTTTGTTCAAATTTTTATTTTAGGTTTACTTAATACAACGCTACTCTCGCCTCACGCCGCTTTTTTAACAGGTCCCGATTGTTGTATTATAGCGAGAGCAGACTGTATTTGAAAATAAATTTACAAATAATCGAAGTTTTGTAAACACCCTAAATACAACAATACACGTTAAGTTATTTTGTATATTTTCCCATTCTTTTTATTAGCTTACTTTCTATATAGGTATATATGGTTCTAGGTCGATTCGACTAAGGTTAGTTCGACTAACGATTAATTAGACTATGGTAGTTTCAACTAATGGTCGATTCGACTAATTATGATTTTAAAACATTAATTGTTGATTGTAGCTAAACATTAAATGCTTAATAAATAAATTCCTATATATATATATATATATATATGGTCTTACTACACTTAATCGCGTTTGAATTTAAAATTTTAATTTTTTTAAATACAATACTTCATTTTTGATATAAAATTGTAGAAACAGTAATTAAAAAATAAAACAACAAGAAAAAATGCATTTAATCAACCAAATTTATTTACAAGACAAAGTGCTTTTAAATATATAAGCATGTAAATTCTTCCAAAATTTGTCAAAGCTTCTGATAATCTTCTATTAAGTATTCGATACTTCCATTTAGGAATTTGAATCTTACCGGTTGCACCTTGTAAAAGATATGATTTTTGTTGATGTAAATCTTTATTAATCCCTTCAAAAAACTTCCATGAAGTAGGATGGTGGCATGAAAATTAAGATTGTAAAGAATAATGCCAGCATTCTACTGCATTTGTAGTTCTTGCTATTCCACTACTTCCGGTTAAAAATTGATTCCAAGTTTTTATTGGAAACAAGGGCTCAGCAAAAGTTATATTATCCCAATGGATTCTTCTTCCTCTTATATAAGTTCTTTCAAAATAATTAATAAATTCATTTATTTCTTCAATTTCTCCGATTTGAGCTTCTGGTAGAATATCAAATGCGTTTTCAGCATTTTCAGTAGGAACAAAGGCTAAAGCAACAAATGATCTAATATATTCTCTTACTTCCTCATTAGTTTCATATATAGACTTTTTATATCAAAAATTTTATATCTAAAATTAACAATTGTATTTCAACAAATAAGAATTTTATATTCAAACGCGATTAAGTGTCAGTAGACCATATATATGGTTCCATGGAATTTAAAAACATATTTTTGAAGACCTTTTACTCAAACAATTTTTTCCAATATTTGCAGAATTACTCATTCTCGATGACAATAAATGATTATGTGAAAATTTGATCGAAAAAAACTTCTTAAGACCCCGAAATGGGAAAAAACGGAAAATTCGGAGTTCCCGAACAATATTAATTGAAAAATATCTACTTATAAATTATAATTAGTTTATACAGTCGACTCCGGATAACTCAATTTCCGATAACTCGATAATTCGGTTTACTCGATATGTTGTGATTGTCCCGGCTGAGAGTACATACATTTACGTTGCAGTAACACCGGATAACTTGATAAACCGCTTTACTCGATATAATCTGTGAATCCCTACTATATAAATATTCGCATAACTCGATATTCAAAATAAAAAAAGCAAAAGCAGGGCCAGTTGAGAAACATTATTTTTGATATTTTATCTGAATTTATGTAATGTTAAAAAATACATGTAATATTTAATTAATGTAATATGTTGTGAAATTAAAAAAAATAGAATTTCTTTAAGTGTTTAAAATTGTAAATTTGTATAGATCAAACTTTTTGAAATTTGAAAATTTGTCTTTGTTAAAAAAAGACATTTTCTATAAAAGTGTGATTGTTTTATTTCCAGTTTGTTGAAAAACTAAAGATTTCGATTTTATCTCGAACAAAGGTTAATACAATACAATAATTATTCACTTTTAGTTTAAAATATCCTTGCTCCTAACACTGACAGTAATGGCATCAAAATCAAGAAGCCTTAAAAGATCATGCAGCAACAAAACCATTGCAAAAAAGCACAAGATTGTTCAATTTGTAATTTCCAATTCTACCTGGAAACAAATGGATGTGTGTTCCAAATTCGGATTAAAGCAGTTTACATTGTCAACTTACCTGGGTAATAAAGAAAAAATTATCGAAATGTATCAGAACATGGACTCGACACTAAAGAAGAGAAATCGTCCTACGAACTACGAAGATGTAGACACCGCTCTGCTAATTTGTTTCAAGCAGAAACACGACGCTGGTCTGTGTTTGGATGACGAGATACTGCGGACTAAGGCCACTGAATTTGCAACAATACTGGACCTAGAAAAATTTGACCAGAATGGAATTACATTATCTTGGATCAACCGTAGGAAAAGTCAGCATGACATTATGTAGCGTTAAATTGCCTTTTGCACCCAACTGCAATTATATTGACCTTGGACGACCAGATCGAGATCTTGAACATAAGGAACCAGTCTCCCTTTTTCTCTGAACAGTCTGACACACTATTCCAAGAGAAACATTAAGAGTTGTAGCTATTTGTCGATAAGAAATGTCGTGCTTCTGCAATGCCAAAACTGCTGCACGCTGTTCTGTTGTTAGCTCCTTGCCGCGGACAGGCATGATTCTAAAATAAATAATGACAATTTATAACTTGAAAAGTAATAAAAATAAAATATGCATTTAATCATTTAAATGGTTTTATGTATACTTAACAAGGAATACACAAACATGCAGTACAACAACAAAAAGCAAATAGAAACAAGCGTTCACAAACTTTTGCACCTGACTGTATATACATTCTGTAGTATGTACCAAAAATTTATTACAAAACAGAGTTTTTTGTGCCCAGACGGGACTTGAACTAATTGGGTTTTTGGCTTCATTTTTCTTCAGCATCATCGCTCGCCACTTCGGTGATCACTGGAAGCTGTATAGAACCACTACTTCACAGACTTTCATCTTCGGCATCCTCGAATATTGGGTATTCAATCGCAGGGGCTCTTGGGTTGTGAACTTGATCATCACGGAATCGGGATAAGTTCGTTGTGTCCCTTCCGTCACAGAATTCAGCCCATTGACGCGCACTCCATCGAATATTGGCTCTGATAGTCGTGATTGCAATGGCCTTCTCTCTGTCTGAGAGGAAGATGGCCCTGAGGGGTTTGATGTTATCGGGGATCCAGGTTCCTAAATCTCCTACAATGAAAGTATAGCACTTTATGATCGCTGTACTGATTCTTTATGGATTGAGCTAGAGGGCCGCAGTGTTCAAGATTATCCTTATCTGCACGCTCAAAGTTATCTTTTCCATCAAAGGGACACTTAACATCAATCAGGACAATTCGCCTCTTTTCAGGAAAGTAAATCTGCAAATCAACTCTAAGTGGGGAGTAAACAAAGCGACATTGAACGTTGACATAGAGTTCAGCGTTGCAGTACTGGCGAATTTCTGAATCTAGAATGTCAAGAACGGTATCATGTCGAGCATTAATGTTGGACATAAGGGAAGGACAGCAACAGAGAACATGTTTAAGAGTTTCCGCATATTCACCGCATCGCCTACAAGGAACAGTTTCCCAAAACCGACATTTAACTGGGAGAGTGTATGAACGACCCTTCTGAATGAATTGCCATTCAAAGTCATATAGGACAGAGGTTCTCAACCTTTTTTGCCGAATGACCCACTCGACACAATACATGAAATTTTGTGACACACCTGTTATCAAGCGAAGGTATTATGTAACTTTGAGGTTTTCAAAATATTAATTCTAGACTCTAGTCAAGTGACACTAGAGTGTAAACAGCTCAGAAACTTACTTATCGGGTTCTTGGTTATTTTCGTATGTATAGTGGCGCATCCGGTGGGACGAGATCAGGTCATAGCTGTCACTGGTGGCGACCATGTTGTTGTTTTGACCTGTTTTATCGAGGATGGTTAACAGCAATCGTATTGATTTTATTTGATAACAGTATACAGTCTACACTACAAAGTTGAATCTTGAAAATTATTATATAAAATTTAAGAGTATTGCATATTATCAAGCAAATCATCGCGACACACTGCCGATTCAATCGCGACACACCGGTTGAGAAACACTGATATAGGAGACTCTTGTAAACAACAGAGGTCATGGATGTAGAATTACTGATTTTTCTAAACGCGTGGATATCGGGAAAGGGAATTATGTTGTTGTTCGCTTATCTCGATAAGTTTCGGAAGTCCCAAGCATATCGAGTTATTGTCTTTTTTTAATTAAATCTCTGTTGGCAAAGTAGAGTTCTGTGTGCATAAAGAATGGATATAAATAAATTTTATTTTGTGATTTAAATTTCTTATTATAAATTATTTTTTCTGGATTCTAAAGTTTCACATTCTTCTTCTTCTTTTGACCTTAGCCGTTGGGCTATGGGTGCACCCAATTATAAACAAGCCTTCGTCACATCTTTCTATTTGTAGCTTCTTTCCTCAGACATTCCATACTCAGTCCAGTCCATTCTTTTAAATCGTCCATCCATTGCCTCTGGTCTTTCTCCTTCCACTCTTCCCTCAATCATAACCCTTGCTAGTGCTTGTTTTCTTATTTGATGACCGTAGAATTTCAGCTTCCTTCTCTTGATGATCTCTTCTATTTCTTCCCGTTTTTTACCTAGTATTTCTGTCACTCTACTCCAAACAAAGGCATTTGTCTTCTTTTCTTTCCACGTGATCTTCAGCATTCTCCTGCAGCACTTCATTTCAAACGCCATAAGTCTATCCATTCTCTTCTGATTTATTGTCCAACTCTCGCATCCATAGGAGTGTTGCCCAGACAATAGCCTTAGTGATCTTCAATCTGCTCTTGAGATGGATTTCTTTGAGGTTAAAAACTGTGCTAAGTTTAATCATTGCGCTTGTTGATATACCAATCGGCTTCTGATTTCTTCTTCGCTTCTCCCATTCTCTGTGATAGTAGAGCCTAAATATTTGAAACTCTTAACTTGTTCCAGTTTCTCCCCTTCAATGAAAAACAATGAAACGAGGCTAAACTGGAGATTTTCATTGAAGGGGGACAAGTTTCACATTACGGTGGAAATATTTTTTTCATATTTTCAAATTAACGCAGCAATATTTGAGGGTTTTGCCGAATGTATTTAATAATTGTTGCAATAATTCAACAATCATTTTTGATTTATGTGCCGTTGGAAGCCAAGAAAATACCGATCGGTCACCTCGGTCAGGAGAGCCACAATCCCAATCGACACACAACACTCGAAACATAAAACGAGGAACCATCAACAAACAATGAAAATAACGAAACGTGTATTTAATCGAAATAACCAGAGCACGAGAATCATCTCTTGGCGTCGCCCAGGTCCTCGATCGTGTCTTCTGAGATCTGGGGAAACAAATCGTCCGATAAACCGAATCATTCAACAATCAATCAATCAATCAATCACCTCGGGCCATTTCTCGGTGAGAATGTCGATCAAGTCGTCCTTGATGTCGCCCTGGATCACGATCTCGTCGGCGCCCGTCACGGAACTGCCGGTGGCGAATTTCTGGCCGAAAAACTTCGAGGCGACTTTGAGATCGATTCCGCATGTCGTGAGCCCGGTGATGACCGTCACGAACTTCTTGCGGCCTCTGCTCGCTCGGGATATGGCGATCTTCTGTTCCACTTCTTTCTTCTTCTTCACTTGGCCTTTGCCTCCGCGAGTTTGTCGGTGTTTCTGGTCGTCACTCGCTTCTGGGTTGGCATTGATTTTAATGATTGCGATTATTGTCGAGACGAGCGAATATTATTTTTAATTTAAAAAAACAAATAAATAAAAATATTTTTTTTGATTTTTATATTTTTAAAAAGGGAAAACTTAATTTAAAAAATTAATAGAAATAGTAATAATTATTTTTAAATTGATTAATAGTTATTTCTGATTTTATTTGTAATAAAATTGAAGAAAATACATAAATAAAATGCATTAAATAAAACTTTAAAATTTATTTATTTATATTTTTAGGTATAAAAAACAAAAATTATACAATTTTTAATTTTTGAAAAATAGAAACAAAATAAATTTAATAATAATAAATAAAAATAGCAATATTTTTTTCTGATTTTAGTTTTAATAAAATGTAAAATTAATGTAAAATTTAAAAAAAAATATTTTTTATTGTTAAAAAAATAATTAAAATATATTTTCTTTTTCTTGATTAATTCATAATAAAATTTTTTTAATAAGAAAACCTAATTTACAAAATTAATAAAAATATAATAAATTAAAATTTTTATGCATAAAAAATAGCAAAAAATAGAAAATTAGAATAATGATTTAATCGATAATCTTATTCATTTAAAAAGAAACAATTTATGCATGTTAATAAATTAAATTTATAATTAAAAGACGATGATAATAGTAAAATTGATCAATCGATATTTTTATTAATAGAAAAAAATGAATTATCTTAAAATAAAATTGACTTATTTTATTCATTTGTTTTCAATAAAATTTATTCTGTTGTTAATATTAAAGAAAAAATTGTTTTGTAAATTAATATTATTTCTGATTTTTGTAGAAATATAAAGAATAATTATAAAAGAAAAAATACACAAAAAACTAAAGAATATAATTTTATTATTTAATCAATAAATATTTTTTTTATTTTTATTGATTAATAAATTACGATCTTTTACTAAATATAAAAAATAATAATTTAAAAAAATATTATTAATTCCTGATTTTTTATAATTAAAATATATGATTAAAAAATAGAAAAAATCAAATTAATAAAAAAAATCATAAAAAATAATTTATTCATTTTTTTATAATTAATAAATACTTTTGCATTTTTAAAAATTATATATTGATTTTTTTCAATTAAAAAGAAATTAATTTAAAAAAATAATAAGAATAATATTGTCTTTAAATCAATAAATAATTGTTTCTTTTTGTAATAAAAAAATATATAAAAAATAATTGTAAAAAAGAAAATAAAATACACTAAAAGACTAAAAAAATAATTTTACTATTTAATAAATAAATATTTTCTGAATTTTTTATTGATTAATAAATTACGATTTTTTTTGCTAAATATAAAAAATATTATTAATTCCAGATTTTTTTATAATTAAAATATATGATTTAAAAAATAGATAAAAAATTAAATTAATAAAAAAATCACAAAAATTAATTTATTTTCGATTTTACTTATTTAAGAAAATGAATATAAAAAATGAAATAAAATACATTAAAAATATTTTTTTTCATTTTTTGATAATTAATAAATACTTTTGAATTTTTGAAAATTAAATATTTGTTTCTTTTTGTAATAAAAAATATATAAAAAATAATTGTCAAAAATAAAATACACTAAAAAAACTAATTTTATTATTTAATCAATAAATATTTTCTGCATTTTTTATTGATTAATAAATTACGATCTTTTACTAAATATAAAAAATAATAATTTAAAAAAATATTATTAATTCCTGATTTTTTATAATTAAAATATGATTTAAAAAAATAAAAAAAAATTAAATTAATAAAAAAATCATAAAAAATAATTCATTTTAGATTTTTCTTATTTAAGAAAATGAATATAAAAAATATAATAAAATAAATTAAAAATAATTTAGTCATTTTTGTAATAATTAATAAATACTTTTGCATTTTTAAAAATTAAATATTGATTTTTTTAATTAAAAAGAAATTAATTTAAAAAAAATAATAAGGATAGTATTGTCTTTAAATCAATGAATATGTGTTTCTTTTTTGTAATAAAAAATATATAAAAAATAATTGTCAAAAATAAAATACACTAAAAAAACTAATTTTATTATTTAATCAATAAATATTTTCTGAATTTTTTATTGATTAATAAATTACAATTTTTTGCTAAATATAAAAAATAATAAATTAAAAAAATATTATTAATTTCTGATTTTTAATAATTAAAATATATGATTTAAAAAATAGAAAAAAAATCACAAAAAAATAATTTATTTTAGATTTTTCTTATTTAAGAAAATGAATATAAAAAATGAAATAAAATACATTAAAAATAATTTATTCATTTTTTAATAATTAATAAATACTTTCGCATTTTTAAAAATTAAATATTGATTTTTTAAATTAAAAAGAAATTAATTTGAAAAAATAATAAGAATAATATTGTCATTAAATCAATGAATATTTGTATCTTTTTTGTAATAAAAAATATATAAAAAAAATAATTGTAAAAAAGAAAATAAAATACATTAAAAACAAAAAAAATAATTTTATTATTTAATCAATAAATATTTTCTGAATTTTTTATTGATTAATAAATTACGATTTTTTTGCTAAATATAAAAAAATATTATTAATTCCTGATTTTTTTATAATTAAAATATGATTTAAAAAATAGATAAAAAATTAAATTAATAAAAAAATCACAAAAATTAATTTATTTTTCATTTTACTTATTTAAGAAAATTAATATAAAAAATGAAATAAAATACATTAAAAATATTTTTTTTCATTTTTTGATAATTAATAAATACTTTTGAATTTTTAAAAATTAAATATTGATTTTTTTAATTAAAAAGAAATTAATTTAAAAAAAATAATAAGAATAGTATTGTCTTTAAATCAATGAATATTTGTTGCTTTTTCGAAATAAAAAATAATTGTCAAAAATAAAATACACTAAAAAAACTTAATTTATTATTTAATCAATAAATATTTTCTGCATTTTTTATTGATTAATAAATTACGATTTTTTACTAAATATAAAAAATAATAATTACTAAATAATAATTTATTAAATATAAAAAAATATAAAAAATTAATTTACTAAATATAAATAATAATAATAAAAATAATAAATACACTAAAAAAACAATTTTATTATTTAATCAATAAATATTTCCTGCTTTTTTTATTGATGAATAAATTACGATTTTTCTAAATTAAAAAAAAACTAATCTAAAAAATATAATTAATTATTATTCATTATTAAAAATAGAAAGAAATAAAATTGTCTTTAAATCAATGAATATTTGTTTCATTTTTGTAATAAAAAATATATAAAAAAAATAAATTACACGCGGAAATAAATAAAACTAAAAAAATAATCTTCGTAATAAATAATAAAATAATTTTCACTTTTTAAAAATTATTTAAAATATTTTACTTTTATTTATTTTCAAAAATAAAATTATTATTTGTATTTATCAATTTTTAAAAGAATATTTAATTAGAAAACAGTAAAAATAGTATTAATTATTCTTAAATTAAGTTTTGTTTCTGATTTTCTTGTAATAAAAATATTTTTAAATAAAATGTAAAAAAAAATTAATTAAAAGAAACAACAAATCGAAACCTGCATCGATCGCGACGATCTTCTCGAATTCGTCCGGCAAATTCTTCTCGAGCCACAATTTGCATTTTTCGACATTTGGGCCGAATTCGCAATATTCGATCGGCAATCCACATTCTTTCCAATCGATAGGCAAATGAGACATCAAATAAATACACACACAAATCTTATTTATTTCTATCAACCTCCGCAATATTTCACATTGATCGGATAATTGACACCGTCAATCGGCCCAGAATACGTCAAAAATTCATATGTCGACATCGATTCGGGAATTATTACTAGTAAAAAAATCGTTTCGTAGCAAAAAATGATTTGAAAATTTGAATTTTGAAAGCAGTTAAACAAACAAAATTATTTTTTGTTGTTAGTTAAAATATTTAATTAAATATTATTCGTTGAATGGATGAAAAAATTGGTGGTTTATTTTTTTTTGTTTAGAAAACTTAATTATTGTAAATGTGTGATTTTTTAGTAAGAAATTAAATCGGACTACGAAATAGTACGACGTTTTTTGGAAAATTTTGGAATATAGGATTTTGTTTTACTCGATAATCGTTGGAAAGAAAATACATAAAAATTTGATGTTTTTAATAAATATTAATAAATCGAATCAAACTTTAGAAAATTGTAGGACATTTTTTTGTAAATTTTGATTTAAAATTATTTTTTAGAAATGGAAATTTTGATGAAATATTATTTTGTATTTTACTTGGAATTTCTTTGTTAAGTAAAACTTCTAGTTTTTGAAAATGTAATTTTTTTAAGAAATCGTTAGAATTCTTTTTAGAAAACTTTCAACTATACAAAATATATGATTTGATTGTTTAATAAATTCATATTTAAGAATAAATTTAATCAGACTTCATGAAATTGTAGGATCGAACAATTTGTTAATTTTTTTTACAATATCTTCCGGATTTAAGTAGAGCGATTCACCGAGTCTTTCGTACATATGTTTTGGTTTTTGTAAGTTTTGGTTTAAAATTATTTTTCAAAAAACTTTCAAATACAGAACATATAATGTTTTGATTATTTAATTTACACTCAAACATGTTTTTCCATTCTTTTTAAGCTTTCTTAGGCTGTTTTTAAACGAAATCAATTTTCTCCACACTTTGCAAACAAACTCATTTTCGATGACAAGAAATGATAATGTAAAATGTGATGAAAAAATTTTCGAAGGTCCTAGAATGGAAAAAAACGGCCAAATCAGAGTACCTGGTCAAAATAAATATAAAAAGATCTACTTATAAATTATAGGTAGATAATATTATGCAAAAAGTAAAAATAAAATAGTAAATGTAATTGTTGGTATTAGAGCGGGCGCAGCGCGGTGGCGGCGTCCCAGGGTTGGGAAATCAGTTCTTCCGGGGCAGGGGGGAGAAACTGAACGTAATCTCACCACCATCACCATCGATCCCTAACTCGCTCATCTCGATCACCAGATCTCTGCAGCTCGCCGTTCCAGCCCCTTCTTCCATTTCAAATAACTGCGACAAGCACTCATTCTCCATCAGCTCAAAGTAACTCCACCATACTCCGTCATTGTCGATCGAACAATTCGTTAATTTTTTAACAATATCTTCCGGATTTAAGTCGAACGAACGAAGTCTTTCGTATACATGTTTCGGTTTTCCGGACGATGGCGACTTTCAACCGATATCTTCGACTCCCATCTCAAACACATAACCATCCGAACTACGTTTCTCTAAATTTGTCGACATTCGAAAATTACTGTCCTTTGAATTAGATAATGACCGACAAAAAAAAGTTCATAAAAGTTTACGCAAAAAATTGTAAGACCGTCTTTCGGCAAATTTTATTTTCAATCGATTAAAATGTTGGGTTATTGAGTGATATTCAATAAAAAATGAAAAATAAAAAGTCGAGGAGGTTTTTATAAAAATATTTATTAATAATATAAATTTATGTACAAATTTTAAGGATAACTTATTTCTATTCAAGGGATTTTATAAGTTGGGTAAAATGAGAAAACGAGATTTCGTTTGTCTCAAAGTAATTTTAGTTATATAAAAATATGATGTTTGAAAATATAAAATTTCGCACTTTTTAAATCTTCTAAAGAGTTTTCTTGTTCCACTATTCCTCCAGATTCTTCAACTCTTTATTTTCCTTATATAGGAATAAAACTCGTAACAGATTGGATTTTTACGAGAGGAATTATTAATCCTTTGAATATTGGACTCTCATGAGAGAAATTATTAATCTTAGTATAATTCGTAACAGCTTGGATTCCCACGAAAGAAATTATTAATTGTTACAAATTAATTTTTTTGAGTCCCTCTTGGATTAAAATCTTCTCTTTTTATAATCATTTTTTAAATATAATTTATTCTTATTTCTCTTCCCAAACATAATGTTTTCCTTTTCCTCCTAAATATTCTTTTGTCTTATTTATTTTATTTATCTATTTTGTTAAATTTCAATTTTATTATTTATATATAATTTATATTTATTTGGATAGAAATATAAATAAAATCTTATTTTATCTTATTAATTAAAACAAAATTTATTTTTTACTACTTTTATTATTATTTCCTCAACATTCGTCAGGGGGCAATAAAATTTATGCCCCATAAATGATAAAAAGAAAACGTACGTACATAAGAAGGAATAATGCATACACAATATCAAGATAAGAAAGAAGGAATAATAATTATAAGCTAAATACATATAAAATTAAATAAACCAAAACATATTAGGATCACAAAAATCAAAAATAAAAATGAAGATGTTATCAATTATCGTCCGTTAGATCAATGGAGAGCTCCACGGAAGGATTTGTGAAATATCATATTCGGCTTTGATTCTTTGAGGCGAGAACCACGGTAGATCTGTGCCTCGCGGGGTTTGTCAAAATTCCTCATTAATGTCCACTTTTTGAATGGGGGGAGGCGTGGCGTGTGGACCACCCTTTTGGTTTCGATGCCAGATATTATAACGGACAATATCCGATTCACATCGGAAATTAAAATTTCCCTTGATGATAGGGATCGATTGATCACTGTAGAGTGGAAAGTGACGAGGCACATATCTCGGTTGTAGAATGTTGAACGTATGTGCAAGAAGTAAACTGTACATGTGAAGGAGAAACTATCTTTGAGATTTTTTCTGGATGATAACCTAGGGTTCCACGAGACCAACGTTTTGTTTTTAATAATTCGAGCTGTGGTTCCTCAAAAGTGGTCTCAACTACTCTGGGCGTGAGTCTTTCAAATACCGATGTACGTGCTCCCGATAAGACTTTCAGTTGATCAAGATGAAGCGGTGGAGGCACGACATCTTCATTAGAAGGTTTGTAGGCTTGGTATGTTTACTTATCTAAGGGGGGTAATATGTATTCACTTTCGCTAAAATTATCATCTAATCGAGCGAAAAGATCTAGGTTATCGAAGTCGTCATCGTCTAGCTGTTCCCTAGCTGACTTAAAAGATGTCATGGAAGACGTTTCTGAAAGAACTTTCAACATTCTCCAGTAATTTGTTTCCAACCATTCTTCTACCGTAGAAGAGGGTGGACCATGTGCTTGAGGAAGCGAATTATCAAACAACTGTGCGGTGTTCGTAGGGTACAATGTATCTATCTATTTGTCTTCAATTTTGCGATATATTCCCCACAGGGCATCTGTGTCCTCATATGAAGAATGGACATGTAGCTGGTTATTTTTATGAATGATATCCCAAGCCAACGACTTTATGCAGTAAAAATTCATAGCGTCTTAATAATTCAATTACAAATGCGCCGAATCACAAAAAAAATTTATAAAATGAAAAATAATGGCGACTCCAAAATTTCTTTTAAAAAAAATTCGCGCCATAAATCAACATTGATCGATTTAAACAATCGATATAAAAACTATTTTTTTCAAACTCATTCAGAATAATGAAATAAAATAACTGGCCAATCAAAAATGGCTCAATAGAAAACATAAAAACTGATCTATTTTATTTGCCATTTTGGCAACATCGACTATTTTTTATTTATTTTTTTTGTTGATTATTATTTTTTGTTAATCTATTTTTAACCAACAATTTATTTTCAAACAGCGAGCACTAGCCTCAACAACAAAATCAACAGAATCGAAACAAATTTTCTGTTTCCGTCACATGTCTTTAATGAAAACAAAACATTGTAAATCCAGAACACTAATAACAGTTGGTCTATTTTCCACTATGATCATCACAGAACCTGTCGTCGATTGGTAACGGGAAACAGTTGCACCGACATAGCAAATCCAAATGCAATGTCTTTCATCAACTAAATGCAACAAGTGAACGCACTTATCCATTTTGATAGGATCAAGGCAAGCAGTATGATGATCGACCGTATCATCCCCACCAATGCGAATCAAACAGCAATAGTAATTTTTCCTTCTACAAAATATAACAAAAAACTTCTCATGGCCAAGTCAAGTTATGTCAGTATAAAGAATGGATATAAATTTTTTTTAATTTACTAGTTATGCGGTCTTTTATGCATTTTTTTAAAATATTATTTCGAAAACTGTTTTTTAATATTGTTATAAAAATAATAGAACAAATAAAAAACCGAAAATAAAAATGTTATATTATGACAATAATATTAATGATACGATAATTAAAACTCAATAAATGCAATTGACGATTAATATATATATTTGAAAAACTACTACATTACATCGAATATTAAAACAAATATTCAATTATAATTAATCATGCTTTTTTTAATTATTCATTTTAATATCACATTTCCCTCTTTGAAAATCATTTGTATACTGGTGTTGGGTTTCTCGTACTTCTGGTCGGGTACCTTCTCTCATTGCTCTGTATCGGGTCGCTCTTCTTCCATTTCCATGTTCGTATACTGGTTTGGGTTTTTGTTTTCTCGCTATGTACTTTGCCCTTTTTTACCTCTTTAATCTGATTGTAGTTTCGCTGTATTTCTTTATTAGTTCCTTTGTGATAAAGAATGAATGTCCAGTCGTTAATAATTCTCTTGATAATAAACAGTCCGATATATTTGCTTTCAAACCCCTGTGCTCCTTGGTTCTTGATCATTACCATCTGTCCTATTTTCAATATTGTACTCCATCGGTTCTTATCATATCTCTCTTTATCTTTTTCGTTCTGTTCTCGTGCATTTTTCTCGATGTTTTCGTGTATAATTTTTATCTTCCGTCTCATTTCATTTACGTATTCCTCTGTGCTGCGATATTCCGTGTCTGTGAAGGATTCGGGGTAATTGAAATCAATCCGTGGTCTGTGTCCGAAAATTACTTCATATGGAGAGTACTTTGTCGTTTTTTGCTTTGTCATTTTTTATTTTGTCGTTCGTAGTCCCAGTTCAACGAACGGTAGTGCTTCACTCCAGTCTAGAATATTTCTTTCCTCCATTACTGCACTGATCATAGGTTTTATAGTCTTGAACAATCTTTCTGTTAATCCATTACTTTGTGGGTAGTATGGTGAGGTATTTGTTTTTTCAATTCCCAGTGCTCGGCAGTGTTCAAAAAATAAATTCGAGGTAAAATTAGTACCCCTGTCGGAATGTATTCTTTCCGGGATACCAAATTTGGATATCCAGTGGATGCATAACTTTTTAATCACCTCTTCTGCTGTTATTGTCTTCATCGGTATTAGGCATATATATTTGGAGAAGTAGTCAATGACCCCGAGGATGTATCGGTATCCTTTTCTTGTTCTGTTAAAAGGTCCCGTGATGTCTATTCCAATAACTTCGAATGATTTTATGGTGATCGAGATCTGCAACGGTGCCCTGATTCTTCCATTGATGTCCTTGTTTCGAATGCAAGGTGTGCACTTACTCAGCGTTTCTTTTATGTCATTCGCCATTTTCGGCCAATAATGTTTTCTTGAGATGGCTTCGATAGTTTTTTCTAATCCTGGGTGCCCCAATTTTTTGTGGTGGTTCCATATAATCTCCATTCTTTTATGTTTTGGAACCATTACCCTATATATTCCGTCTTTGAACAAGTATATTATATCACCCCGAATTCTGACCTCGTATTCGTTGGAGTGGTATCTTCTCATCTCATCTTTGTTATTTTTTTGGTTTAGTAACTTCCTTAACTCCTCATTTTTCTCCTGCTCCCACTCGTTGTAGCTGCTGTCACCGTGTTTCTGTATTTCATTGACGATTTTTTCCGAATACTCGCTACGAGTTTTGTCACTTGTGTTGTGCACCGAATGAAATTCTTTTAGATTTCTTTTTCTTTTTGGGTCTTCGTGTGAAATGGCGCAATGTTCACATGGTGCTGGTCTGGAAAGTGCATCCGCATTATTGTGTTCCTTTCCTTTCCTGAATTCTATTTCCATATCGAATATTTCGAGTTCCGATTTCCAAATACAGTACTGTGATGTGTTTGGACTATTCCAGTTTAAGAGCCATTTTAGTGCCTGGTGATCCGTTCTGACGAGAAAATGTGACCCGATTAAATAGTGCTTGAATTTTAAAACGAATGTATGAATTACTAGTAGCTCCTTTCGTGTTATACAGTATTGTTTCTGGCTCTTGTTTCTTGCCTCCAACAGAAGAGGCAACAATGCAGACAGAGACGAAGAACCCACACTTATCTAAACGACCAATTTTCAGCCAGCAACAGTCACCCCGACTATTTCAACGGTGATGGAGCAAACGACTTATCTCGAAGATACACATTGGTCTTTTAGGATCGCAGATCCAAATGCGAGGGTAAAGTTCAAATGTCCCTTTCGCGGCTGGACCAAGTCCACCAATACAGCCAAAGGGATGCTCAATCATGGTACCACAATTCATGATTGGTCGTTTGCAACAGGGAAGCCCAAGAAATTTCGGAGACTGAAGCATTCCGTCCCGTAGGACGCCTATCGGGGGGCAGCTAGCACTCTTTAGTTTGGGTGGACCCTCTAAAGAGCCTAGTTGCTCCATACCATTCGAAAGAGATAGGAGGCCAACTATATTAAAAGCCGTCCTTTGAATGTACGACTTTTTTTTGCAAATATGTAAAGAAATGGGAAGTTATCATATCAGCTTCTTTTTCATACCAATGTACGTGAGGGGAAATTCTAAACCGATTATTTGAACTTAGTCATGAACTTTAAGTTTTTCTTAATGATATGTTTGATCTGAAAAAACTGATTATATGACTGGAAATGGCCTCGTAAAATGGCATACATAGCAGATATATTCTCCTTTTTAAATTGTCTCAACTTATCGTTTCAAGGCAAAGAAATTTAATTGTTTTCCGTTCAAGATAAAGTGAACGCTACCATTGCAAAACTAAATTTATGACAAAAGAGAGTTGATAATGTGGAAGTGGACTCGTTTCCCTCTCTTTATGTGAGTTTATTTCTACTCTGAAATGTATAACACAACATTTAGAGAGTTTACAAGTGGACCTGAAAAACTATTTTCTTGATTTAAACAAAAATATTGAATGGATAAGATATCCGTTCAACATTAATAGAACATCCATATCATAAGGTTTATCGTATGTGGAAGAAGAGCAACTGTTAGAATAAGCGTCAGATGGATTCTCGAAAAATAAACATAAGAAGTATACTTTAATATCATTCTGGTTGCAAATGAAACATGTGTTACCATGTGAAATATTATGAACTACTTCTTCATCTACAGGGTGTGTCATCAGTCCGTACAAGTAGAACAATTTAAGGCAATAAGTTAAAAACTTTTATTGAAAACGACATGATCGCAGGAATCAATCAAAAACCACATGGCTCTACCTGTAAACCGTCATGTGCAACACAGAGGTGGAGACCCCGGAAGGTACGCGTATTGATTCGTTCCAGTAGATTTCGAGGGAAGTCAAGAAATGCAGCTGTAATAGCTGCTTTCAGCTCGTCGACATTGGCAGCTTTGTGAGACAATATCTTTGGTTTGAGAATGTCCCATAGGGCATTATCGCAGGAGATCAAATCAGGACTCCGTGGAGGCCAAGGCATTGGTCCGTAAAATAGGTCCTGAAAATTCTGCTGAAGGAAGTCTCTTGTCTCCGTGTGAGCAGTTGCGCCATCCTGCTGGAAGTGAGGGGACAGGAGAATGCCTTTAAGTTGTAAAGCAGGAACGAATTTTGACTTTAGCATGTCGATGTAAGACGCAGATGTAACATATCCGTGTATGAAGAACGGTCTAATCAAATGTGAAGCTGAAATGGCAGCCCAAACCATTACAGACGGTGGTTTTTTTTGTTCCCAAAAATAAGGGTTTTTCTTGGACCAAAACGACATCATAATTTGACCTCGACCTTCAGCGTACACGGCACATTCATCTGTGAAGAAAAGCTTGCTGCGTCTTGTGTTGTTGTCATATTTCGCCAAGATCTACTGGTAACACTGCACACGAGGGAAATGGTCTTCCTCACTGAGGTACTGCACCTTCGTTGGCCTCCATCACTTGTAACCCAGATCTTCTTTTATTAGGCGGTGAAGTGTCTTTGTAGGGATATCCAGTTCTTCAGCTCGCTGCCGTATAGACAAACATGGTTTCGTTTGTAGTGACTATTCAACATTGTCTTGTTCATCACCTCGTTCCCTGGGACGCCCACCTCGAGGTAAATCCAGAATGGAACCTGTCTGAAATAAATTTTCTTCCCATGTCTGAATAACTCTGGTATCTGAAGGCTCGCCTTCAAATTTTTTTCTTAATTTTCTCTTCCTATTCTTCCCTTCAGTCACAGTGCTGCTATATTTGTGGTACCAGAATGCAGCCATTAAACGATATTCCAAAGAGTAAGGACTGCTATCATTCATTTTGCAAAAGAAAATTTGAATTAATGATATCATGAAATCATGACGAAATAATGCATATAAACAAAGATTTAGGGTTTACATTAAATTATTAAATTACAATTTATTATTAATCTATTAATTTACAAGTACATAATTAATTATTTAAATTATCTAATAACATAGATTCCCATATTTTAGTCACATTGAACTCGTAGGGACTTATGACACACCCTGTACAACACCCCACACGCACAAAAGAATGTGGGAATAGTCGAATTCGACTATTCCCGTTATGTTTAAATAAGCCTCAAGTCAGCATGGGATGAGGAGAAATGAGAGGGGTGCCCTTTGTGTTTGTGAAGCCCTGGAATAAAAAATAAAATTAAATGACATTAAATAAGTTAAACTTACAAATTATTCATGCTTGACCGTATGAATTGTATGATCGCATAAGCGTAGGTCATAGAATGTTGAGGTAATGAGTGGCCGGTTTTCAGCGAAGCCACGCATTGATCCAGAGGAGTGCATTGAGTTGCCGCTGAACTGGTCGCTCAGTTGAGCCATCTTCGGTGGGCGTTTGAGAGGCCGATACGCTCACTCTACTATAAATAATAAAGTAAAATCACATAAAAAACACACACAAACCGCATACTTTTAGCATATACAGTAACCAATAAGCGATTAATATATTGGTTTATATATACGATATTTTACAACAATTTCTTGATTATTGTTTTTGATCAACAACATTTTACATAAAGCTAAGGGTTAAATATAGTTTTATTATTTGATTTTATTTGTTTTAATGAATTTTATTTATTAATAACCTCAAATTTTTGCATAATTGTCTTTGTTTGATGCTAACAATTTAATTACGATATCTTGTTTATATTGATATTCAGTACAATTTTATTTAAATATTTGTTTCGTTGTTTAATTATTCTATTCATTTGGTTTTATTAAATTTTAATCAATGATCGGCTTAAGGAAGGGTAACACAGAAGCATGGGATGCCGTCAGAATTAGATTAGTGAGCAATGAATATAACAGACCAAGCGAAGTAATTAACATTTCATTTGAGAAAGTTAAGCAAACAGTAGATTTCGGAGTCAGTGTTGAGAATAAATTAATTGAAGTAGGAACAGAAACCTTTGGAGAAATAGAAACAATATGTGTGGATGCGTTAACATTTCACGAAGTGAAAGCCAATGTATTTGAAATACTGACAGAATTTTCATGTAACATGACGGATAGTGAAAGCAGTTTCGAACGAAGATTCATAGAAGAAAGTTGAGTCATTCTGGAATTGGAAAATTGATGGAATTGAGCTCAGAATATAAAAATGAAATAAGAGACTTCCCAAGTAAATATACATATAAAAAAAGTGAAAGTTTTGTGAATGAAGAATCAAGAACCAGAGAGATCAGTATCAAAGCAACAGTTATTGGATATGTTGTAGATGAATACTGTGTGTAAAACCTTTATTCGTCGTTAATTTCAAATAAAGGCTTTACAAGCGACACAAAATAAAATAATGTAGATAACAAATGAAACTATATTAATTAATTAACAAACAAATACAAAAGAAATAAACACAGACCATAAAAAATAATTTCCAGTGAAAAGGATTGAGTTGGGAATTGACATTGGACGCTAATAGGGAAACAATTGTTTTCTGAAGCAGCTTATCTCTGAATTATCTCTGAAAATCCACTAATCCATTGCGTATTGATTTTTTTATTTTTGTTTATATTTTTATATTATATTATTTATATTATAATAAATAAAATTTCAAATCATGCTTGACGAACAGATTAATAAAATAGAAGCATCTTCGTCTATCTCATTTTTAAAGCAGAATTTCAGCAAACAATTTATAAATATTTACAATCTTCTTTTTTCATCAAGATAATTCTTTGAAACACTATTACTCTTTCAGCAGCATTCGAGCAGCATATTCCTATTCGAAATCAGCAAAGAGAAACGTAAGATTTTTCCTTGCTTTTCGACAATGAACTCTTTATTCGATACTTTCGTCAGAAACAATTTTCTTTCCTTTCTAATAATTCTTGAACAGGAAGAATATCAATAAAAGGTACATTTTCAGAAATAGAATCCCGTTCGTTTTTGCAAAATAAATAAATAAACAAACAAACAAACATTCGAAAGCACAATCAACCATGAAAGTACACACATCAAACGCGAAAGAAACATCAGAACACTTGAAAGTAAACACCAAGGTCAAAAAGCACACAAATAAAGTAATCACGCAGTGTCAGTAGTAGGGCACTACACTGTGCATATGAATCTGATTATAGTACATTTGATTGCGATATATTTGATGTAATAGATGAGGTAGTTCCTCTAACAGAAGTACGAGTAGAAAGTGAGATTTTGAAAGTCGAGGATGAATTTGTGTGTAGTAAAATGGCCGATATAAGTAAGTCTGCTGAAGGGAAACTAGTGGACATTAGTAGAGAAACGAAAGTTGAACATATTGAGTTCAGTAGTGAATGGGATAAATTAATTAACCTCAAAAAAGAAAGTTTCGAAACAGAAACACCAGAAATGTCCAGTACGGAAATCTAATCAAATGGCCTAGTTCAATATCGTACAGTGAAAATAGAATTCGAAGAAACGAAAGTAAAGAAAACCGAATCAGGATTCGAAACGAAATCGATAATGACAGAAAAAATTAATGATTTTGAAATTAAAACTGAAAGTACTGGTATTCAAACCGAACAAATCGAACTAATTCATACCAGTTTGGAAACCGACGTAAAGAATGTGGACATAGCGATTTCAAATCTACAACCAACGATATGAGTAATGAACTGAGAAAGAGAATATACCGGCGAGAGGAGTCTCAAGTTGAGAATAGTGAGAAGGACAATGTGGGGTCACGTCGTGAAGAAGCAAGTCAGTTGAAGTTGTAAATAAGAGATGGAAGTAGTAGGAATGTCAATTAATATTTTTGATTAGATTTAAACCTTAGTGCAGTTCTATTTTATAAAATTGTGTGTACTCCACAGCTTTTAACAACGGTTGATTGAGATTTATCGTATTAGCGAAATAATAGTCAAGACTACATAATTTTACAAATATAAGTACGAATTCCCTGTAAATAGTGATTGATCTACACTAAACAATTATGTAATTTAGATGTTATTAGGCTAGGCTACAATTAATTCAGGTTATTATTCCAGCATAAATTTTCCGTTAAACTCTTAATTCATGATTTAATTTAACTATTCGTAGAATTCAATTAATGATTAATGATGTGGACAAGGCCACCGATCGATCGCATGCTAAAATGCGACAACGCAATATTTGCTCATCGATCAATAAATCTTACTATATTTCGGTGGCGTTCATACTTTCGAAGGGTCGCCACCATACCCTCGTGCGCCGTGATCCAGTCGATGAAGGATCGGGGATCGGTCACTCGTGACACATTGGAAGCGGCGCAATTGATCGAGGAAGAGACGACCGATGTCGACGATTTACAGTCGATAAACGTGACAATCGCTCCGAGGGAGTTGTTGTTCTGATGGATTCGGATTGTTTGGATTTTGCCATGACTTTGAAACGTTTGTCTAATGTCGGTTTCTTCGCAATTTTTCGGTAAATTATTAATCGTCTCGTTTCTGTCTTCATTCAAATCGTCCGATCTTCTTAATTCCAATTCAGTCTCTTCCAAATCCATCGATAATCTCGAAATTAGTCGGAACAGAAACACTTCCACAATCGTAAATCAGAGAACAATTTATTCTCTCGTTGTTGTTGACTTGGATT
>MQRK01254795.1:70504-97168 GCA_001938485.1 Girardia tigrina
AGTTTTATTTTAATAAAAGCAAGTTTTATTTCAAAATAATTTTTTTGTACGTATTAATTAATATTATTGATTTTTTCATAAAGTTAAAATTTTCATAAAGTTAAATTATAGCATATGCGATTTATGTAGAGCCGTAAATGTTTTAAAATATTGTATTGTCATCGGAAGCAAGCCTGTATAAAAAAAATCAGCTCAATTGGATGACTGAAAGTGGTCGAAAAATCAATCGCAAGATTTGTTCCAGACAAGAAACGAAGCTAAGTAAAACGTGGTAAAATAAATATTATTTCTATTTAAATTTACAAAACCTACCCACACAAAAACAACCACATATTACTTTTTTATCAAAAAATTTATTATAATCAAAAAATTGTGGTGCAACTAACCGAGTTCTACTGTACATGTATTCAAGTAACAGAAAAATATTTTCAAGTAGTAAAACTCCCAAAACATATGGGAATTGTTGGGTTCGAGATTAAAATCAAAATTCATTAACTCGAAAAACTTTATTTCTAACAAACAATGATTTTTTAAACATAATTTATGAGGAAATACGTTTCATTTTTAGTACAACCCTATATCTAATTTGAAATATAAATATTGATATATAAATTTAATTTTAGTTCAATGAAGGTTTTATACTTTTAAGAATAATAAATTATAACTTTAAAATTTTTTTAAAGAAAATTAAATCCCAAAATATTTCTTATTTATTCATAATTTCGTAACTTCTATTATAAATTAATTTTCTTAAACAATGTAATTCAGCAATATAATTTATTTTTCAGTTTCATATTTAAATAGATTCGTTAATTATATTTTTATGTTTATCCTTTCAAGAATTTTAAATTTCCTAACTCAACAATTAAATATTAAATTTTTGGAATAATGATTTCAATACTTTAATGTTTCAAATAAAATTTCATTTTTTACAAAACTCATTTTACGAAAATTTAATTATTCTAGAAATTATTTTTTAAATAAATAAACTTCAATAATATTTCATTTTATTTTTTAAAAACCGATTATTTGAATTTGAATAACTTATTTTTGTTTTGGGAATTAATTTTTGAACTTTATTTATTATAAACTTCTTATTATTTCGATATTACCTATTTTGTTTAATTTTAGATCTTCAAAATTTCATGAGTTCGCCCGAGATCCTAACAGGAATCATAAGTATCCGGATAAGCGATGATTAAGGAGAAAACCATACTTCAAAGAAGAGTTTATTTCAGGAAATATTTATTTAAAAAGGAAAAAAATTCAATCTAGTTGAATCAATTTGAATTTGTTTTACCTTACATTATAAGTCCTAATTTCTATTAAGAAGAAGCTCCTACAAATATGGACTGAGCAGAAGGATCTGTTTTTAAACCAGAAAATTCACTAAGAAAACAATTTAATAATAATAAAATAAAAACTATAATACAAAAATATTAAGATAATCTATTAGAATTGCATTATTGTTTAACCCTGACATTGAGTTTGAAGATTTTGACAGATTTGATAGGAAATATGATGAAGATCAAGATAATAATCAAATTTTATAGCTGAGTTAAGTAAAAATAAACACCGTGTTTATTGTTTGCATTTATATTTATGTTTTGATTTATATTTATATTCAGAATGTATGTTTATAAACTAAGTAGTATTTATTCTCAAATTATTATTTAATAGGAAAGTTATTAAAGGAAAAGTTATTATAGGAAAGTTAAAGGGTCATTGTGATAGTATATCAAATTTTATTTATTATATTATTAAATTTCTAGATTGAAAAAAAGCAAACAAATTATTGATTTCATTTTATAATTAGAATTATTTCCATCTCTTATATCAAGCTTGTCTAAAGTGAGGCCCAAAACACTTTTAATGCGGCCCAGTCACGAATTATGAAAAAAATCGAAAATACAAATTTTTATTAAAAAATATCTGAAATAAATTTAAACAAAGTCAAACTGTCTGTTTGGTTTCTTAATTTATTACGTGCTATCACTAAAATTACGGCCATCCATATCTAGAGAGGAAATAGGCGCCACCAGGTTCCTTTCCTACTGACACACTCAAATATATATGCAAAACCCAAGCCATATGCTTGTGCATAATTGAGTGCACCTACGGCCCAAAGGCTACGGTACCAAAAAAAATCACTAAAATGACTTCCACAACGTTATCTGTTTCGCTTTTCTAAGTGTTTAGAAAATTGAATTAAATATAACTTTCAGAACTTTCAAATAAAATTAACTAGCGGGCACTTAAAGTATTATTTTATGTAAATGACATAGAACAATGAAACATAGAATAAAGATAAATAATAAAGACAATAATATTAATGCACCAAGAATTACATCCTCGTCCATTGAACTTGGTAATGATTTACTTGTTCAACAAAACTAAAGTCATCCATCTCATTAATTTGAATTTTTTAATTTGTTTAATTAATCCAAATAGATAACATGAAACTGTTTATAAAATATAAAACAAGTATGTAAAATATGTTTTTATCTTATTTAAATTAATAAACTTCTTAGCAAAAATGAGTTGATTTTCTTTTAAACTAATTTCAGTTTATTTTTATTGCAGTTTATATTTAAAAACATTTTGTGCGGCCCAGCGAAATTTTGTTTTTGGTAATGTGGCTCCGGAGCGGTCACAGTTTTGACACCGCTGCTTTATATTGTCATAATACAGTAGCCGAAATTTTAAAATTATTTTATTAATTTTAAAATAGTAATTTTTTTAAAAAGCCGTTGTGATTTAATCTATCTTCTACTCGCAATCATTAAATCGCCGCCCTTCAAAATAATTTCAATTTAAAGTAGTAATGAAATAAACTTATTTTGAAATTAATATGAATTACAAAAATATTACAATAATATAAACAACACAATCCATACATAATAAATCTCATTAAAATATCTCAATAATGACAACTAATCGTTTTACAATACGGATTGTGAGGATTGCTTGTGAATGATATATGTCGCTGAATATGTTGTCTCTCCCAAAAATAATTTCCAACCGTTAACTAATTAAAATTTAATAACAAAAACAAATTTGATTATAATTAAAAAAAATCGAATTATCATATATTACCGCGTATAATGCGATCCCACGTATAATGCGACCCCTATAATTTTGACAAGGATATCCCGCAGAAACCTAGCGTCGACGTATAATGTGATCACTATATTTTTTGAGCCCTTTCAAACCTTTAAACCATAAACAGTCTTAACATAAAAAAATAAATCATCCGAAAAACAAATCATTTGTTAATTAAATTCTTCATCGTCACTCTTTCCGAACATTTCGGCCATAAATTCATCTGTTGCCAAATCATCACTTGTATATCCATCATCATCATCATCGTCCACGTCTTCCTGTTCTTCATTGCCACTATCATAAATGGTATCACCTTTAGTCCCATCCAAAGCATTGCTGATACCCCATTTCAAAAATGAATTCTTTATTATGTCCGACGGAATCGACTCCCATGCTTCTTTCACCCAAGTTGTAATACGGGCAATGTCCGGATTCTGTAAATTTCCGTGTTTGATTAAAGTTGGAGATCCAGACGACATCCAGTCCGTCCATTTGGCACGTAGCCGGTCTTTGAATGGTTTAATAATGCAAACATCCAATGGCTGCAGGACCAATGTCAGACTTCCTGGGATAACCGCAAGATCAATTTTCATTTCACGTGTAGTTTTCTTGCAACTGTCACTCAGATAGGCCCGAAACGTAGTAATCATTACTCATTAATAATAAATGATTTAGACAACTTACTCAGAATTTATTACTAACACATAATGCGACCCTATGTTTTCATGAGGATGGGTTACAAAAGAGATTAGGAATAAAGACCAGGATAAATATGAAGGTACTTTCAAAATTGTCAGTCAGGTTCATGATAGACCGTATAGACTAATGAGTAACGACGGTAAAGAATTGGTACGTTATGTGGAGAAATTAAAAAATTAAAAAGGGTGGATGTAAGGAATAGTAGCTATATTTTAATATAAATATTTTAATTTCAATATATTTTAAAGTCGTAATTTCAAAAAACAATAAATACACATGAAAAATACACTTATTAAAATTATATATATATTTATTATAGACATATGTATAATACGGTTAAATTTAGAAAATTATAAAATTAAAACTCCTAAAATAGAACTTTGTTTAAATATTCAGAAATAACAAGAAGCGAAAATTTTAAAAAGCAACATTTTTTAATAGAATAAATTTTGTTTATGGACTCGAATTTTAACGAAGTTTGCGCTGCAAACAGCTTTTCTAACGTACATCATTGATGTTTTGCATGATTTCTGAGGCTGAGGTTCCACGTTTAAACTTTTATTTCATAATAGTTCGAATATTTGCTTTTCCATTTTTAAAAATACTGATTATGCAAACAAGTTATCAACAATTTTAATTAATATTTATCGATGTGTTCAATAGCTAAGATACGTATCAGTCCAAGAAAAAAACTGAGCAACGAAATGTTAAGTCATTGTCATAATAATAAAAAAAATTTATTTACTAAAAAATTTATTTATTTACTATTTGAATTTATTGTAATCATGCGCACGAATTTTATACTTGCTACCTGATAATTATTCATGCTAAAATACACGAAAGTATTTTTTATATTTAATTAATTTGTTAATAATGCTTATTGAAGCAAATTCTACAAATCCATCATACTTGTTCTAGTTTTCTGGAAGTAGTTATGACTTAAAACAAAATGCTTAAGATTGGCAATTGAGTCTCTCCTTCCAATAATCCTTCGATGTAGGCCACGGATCTTTTGGGGCTCTTTGAATAATTTTTTTAATCAAATGTTCTGGTTTATTTCGCCTTTATTTATTATACTTTGACAATATATTTATTATATATAATTTTTTCTTTCATTATTGATTTTCTTATTTCCTTACAACTTATTCTTTTG
Source organism: Girardia tigrina (assembly GCA_001938485.1). Classification (NCBI taxonomy): domain Eukaryota; kingdom Metazoa; phylum Platyhelminthes; order Tricladida; family Dugesiidae; genus Girardia; species Girardia tigrina. The sequence goes on from MQRK01254795.1 coordinate 75,459, forward strand.
CATATATACAGAATGACAGATGACAATTTTGGAGGAGATTTCATCTCTTAAACGGTGAAGAGAGATTATCCCAGGATTCGTGAGACTCTTAATCGAGAAAACAAATTAAAAGCCTCAGTTAATCTGTTATTTTGGTTGACTAAATTTAATTATTGAAGAGTAATTCGAGTTAAAAAAAACTTTGGAATTGAAATTTCTTTTCTCATACAAGTTTCAAATTTTATTTATTGACGCCGTATTTCTGTTCGATCTAAAGTTGTCCCTCCATCATTCAAATTAGACGATTTAAAAGGGTTTTTGGAACGTTTTACCGATTTTAGTTATGTCTTACCAATTTTATATCGATAATGTTAACTCGGTCGATTCCCAGATAATTATTATCTTCCTTTCAAATCAAAAGTAAAGAATTGTTTTCAAAAAATTTATTAATTGTTTAAAAATAAAACTATTTTAACAAATTGTGAGGATTTTGGGAAACTCTTTTGAATTTTTGAATTAAAGCTAATAAAAAATTTAAAACTTATATACATATTACATATGACGGAGGAGCTGAATTTTCGTCTGAAAGTTTCAGCTTCAATTTTAAAATTGTAATTATTATAATTTATTATTTATTGTTTCGAATTCTGTGTTGATTCAATAGTCGGTCAATTAGAATAAAATTACTAAATTGATTTTTAGCAAAATAATTTGTAAATAAGTGATAGAAATTTTCATTTATCAATTGAATTATTATGTTATTAGTATTTCTAAAAAATTATCACGAAATTCCTTCTAGGAATCATCCAAATCGGTATTATTCGAAATCGGTATTGATTTAACAATTTAACGACCCACACGGTTTTCAGTCTATTTCGTCGGCTTCCGGACGTTTTTCAGCAAAGGCGCTGTACCGACAGAACCGTGTTGATGCGGACTACCCGGACTAACTACGTCCTTAAGTGGATTCTCTCCAGTTCCTCCGCAATTTCACATTTTATAGCATGACAGACAAACAAAAATATCTAACAAACAAAAAAACTAACATACTTTTTAGAAAAATATATTATATATTAACATTAATATTAATAAAAGTAAAAAAAATAGAAATTTATTTGAAAATAAATAAAAACGATAAAATGTTGCAATATTAATAATATTTGAAAATAAATATTTTAGATATATTTAAAGTAATGAATTTTGTAAATTAAATAGTTTTGAAAACTAATTAAATATTAGATCTTAAGAATAGTTAAACAGAATTTAATAAACTTTTATGAAGTAAATACAATCTGAAGAAAAATAAATATCATAATGAATAATAAAAAATAATGGAGTTTAATTAAATTTTCATTCAAAAGAAAATTCAATATTTAAAGAAAATACAAAATTAATACATAAAATATTGGAAAATATTTTATGTTTATAATTTAAATAATTTTAAATTAAAAAAGTTTCATAAAATTAAATACGAGAGAAAATTTCGAAAATAATAAATTTACATATATTTATAATTACAATTATTTTACTAATTATTTGAAATAAAATGTATTTGGAGTATCTACAATTATTATTTTAAGACTATTTTAATTGCTGCAAAGATTTTTATTCAATAAAAATAATAATAACAGAAAATATATTTAAATAAAATGAAATTAAATGTTTAACAAAACTAACATCCTACAATTGGGACAATATTAATTGATTTACTAATATACAAAAATTTATTATAAAACAAGATTTTTTGTTTGCCAAGACGGGACTTTATCTGATTGTGTGAAATCCTCTTTCGTATGCTTTTGTGTGTGGATGTTATATTTTTTTTTTACTTTTGTACAGAGTCTTGGTTTCGTTAGTTGTTTTTTTATTTTGTACATAAGTTTTCCTGCGTGCGAAGAGTGTGATGAGGATGATTTTTTTGCGATACGAAATATAGTGATTGATTATGTTTACAAGTCTTAGATATATTGTAACAGTCATACTGATTTTTATTTATAAAGACTAGATTACCGGCAATTAAATTAGATGATAAATGATTAGAAAAATTAATTTCCTTGATTTGATGTTCCGATATATCAAACATGTGTTTAAAAACATCATTATTCCCTGACATTCGCCGTGTTAACAAGGTTATATATTATTTCAATGACAGTGAATAAAGAATCGTATTTTCTTTATACAATATCACGGAAGATAATAATAATACTGGATTTTAAATCTGAAATAATAAATCAATATTATATATTGACGCAATTAAATTAACTATTTACCTTTTGCCAACTCAATGCGATTTTTTTATGTTTTATGAATGTTAAATTGTGATATGAAAATACAGTTAGTAACATTATATTTTTCATGTTCATTATTAGCTATTAGATTGTTTGTTTTATTTATTTTCAAGTAAAATCTACTATCTTCATAATAGTCGTGAAAATAGTAAATTTTCTTATATTTACGAGTAGAATTTACTATTTTGTGATTGGCGAAATAGTAACTTTTACACTGGTGTCAGAAGTGGGATCTGATGAGTGATTATTTTTGTGTTGTTCTGTGTTGTTTGATTCTTTTGAAAAAAAATTATGTTCCGATGTAACTGTAGATGTCTGAGTTGGTTTTTTTAATTTAATAAATTACCATTCAAAGTCAGATAGGTAACTCTTGTACACAACAGAGGTCGTATATGTAGATAGGGACAGGGCAGATGCCGATTGACCCGCACTCTTCTGCTCAGTCCAGGAATAAAGATAATGGAGGGAAAGACACTTTCTCAGAAAAGTAGCAACTTTGTCCTTCTCACAACGCCCGAATGGTGGAGGAGATGTGATAATCATCATTAAAGAGTCGGATAGTGATGGAAGTAGAAGAAGAGTCATCACCAAAGCGAATAGTAATGCCAAGACTCTTCAAGGAAAAGATTGCGTGCTGAATTTTGTTCCATCAGTACTTATATGCACCCGGTGCAAATTCATTATTAATCCATTTAAAGATCTCAGCTCTAGAAATTTTATTGGATGCATGTTTTAGGGTTATTCATACTGCATCCTTCACAAAGTTATCAAAAGAGTTAAGAAGATAGAAGCTGTGTGTAACGGATTGCACCAAATATTCATCAAAGACAGATGTTAAACCAACACCCCCATGTTGTTTGTCAGTGTAGAGATAAGAGTTCAAAGCATAGTGAGGAAGGTTCAAAAAATCTTTGTGCTCTTTACGGGCAACGATTTTCCAACCCGTTTTACAAGCGGGAAAGGGAATATAGATATTGCGGAAGTAGAACACCATTTTTGGATGAACAAAAGTTTGGTAGGTATGAAGTTTCTGAGACGGGAAGAGAACAGAATTTTTCAGAATGATCAAGTCAGCGAGAACATCTTCAATTACTTGCTCACGTGTGTGATGGAGGAGACGAGAGATGAAACAACCCAAATAATCAGCCTTCAAGTGAGGAATTGGTTGATAATCTAAGAAGATCATATTGTCAGCACTATATGGAAAATCCATATATGCGCATTTTGACCGTTTCAATTCCATGCCGATAGCTTTAATGTACTTGGAGGCACAGTTCACAAAGGTGGTAAGAGCAATTTCGGAGAGGCCAAAGAGCACAAGATCATCGGCATAAGCCATACAGAAAATGGTGGAGGTACCAATCTTAACTGCGCTGCGACACAGAATAGAATCAAGTTTGTTAAGGATCGGATTAATACCTATATTAAACAGGAGCATTGACAGGGGACACTCCTGTCTAACTCCAACTGGGACTGCTACCCGGTCCGTTGCTTCACCTTCACAAATTATCATTTATAAATTAATAATAAAATAAAATTCGGAAAAATTATCTATGAACGAATACCCATTGAACTGATATTTTTACATTTGTAAAAATCATAAAATTAATCATAAAATTTATTATTTTACGTCGCGTCAATTCTCATTTCAGTTAACTCATAAAGCAATCAAATGGAAAGAAACAATAATCTTTTTTAGTAATAATTAACGGAATTCCCATCAGTCGTATTTTATTTACTTCTCAGATGATAGCAGAAAAATGAAAAATTTCTATTAACGGAGCTGAGAAATGATTCAATAATCTTTTTAAGTTACAAAGAGACTATCGGCAAAACCCAAAAAAAGTTAAAAAAAACGAATTCGAACGTATTAAAACGCAATAATTTACGGTAGAGTCAAGTCAGTCGTTCAAAACCAATTTGGTTTAGGGGAAAACATTTTTCAACTAGAATTAAATAATTCGGTTAAATATTTTGCTACAATAAGTTGATAATAAAAATAAATAAATAAATAATGAAATATTTAAAAATAAACAAACAAATATATATATATATATATATATATATATATATACAATTATTAAATTAAATAAAACAAATAATTAAATAAATAAATTAGTAAATAAATCAACAAAAAATAAATAAAATAAAAAAATCAAATAATATTTGGACTGTAGTCCCAAACTTGGACGGTAAGTTCTAATTAATCTGCTGTATTCTTCTAACATAGATCGTTCGGATTATCACTTATTTCCTTTATGTCCAAAGATTTCATTGTTTGAGGAAAAAATTATAAAAATTAAATAATTTTCTTTCCAAATTAAAAGAATTAGTTGTACCTTATCTATGGGGAAAAGTAAATTTTCAAATTTTATTTGTTTAGGTTCGTCATCAAGTTATAGCTTTCAGCCTGCTAATTATGTTACTGATACTTTAAAATTACTGACGATCTTTGAAATGTTCTTATAACAATCAATGATACTTTTCATCTCCTCTCTGAATCAAAAGAATTTGGCCTACGAAACATTTAAGTTAATTTTTAAAGATAGAATTGGTCAACTGAAAGTTCCCCTTTTTTCTTTTTTAATGTCTGAAATTTCTTTTTTTATGGTCTCCATTACTAAAAATTAAAATTATCCTTCTCAAGGTGGCCCAAAAACCATGTTCCCTCTAAGCTTGCGTCACTTGTGTGCGCACTTTTTTCAAAATAAAAAAAATTGTGAAATTTATGTAATAAAAACAATTATAATAATATTCGTACCCAACGAAATTTTATATCTACTTACACCAATTGATTTGATCTTACAACATATTATTTATACTACAAACATCATGGTGTAAGACAATAAAAATATACTATAAAGCTAAATTAAATCATTAGTTATTGAGGACAGAATTTGGGTTATAGTGTTTTACACGTAATTTAGTCCAGTGTGCAAATAATTTAATTTATGTGCTTTAATATTATAAAATAAATTTTTTAAATTTTAAAATAAAAAATTGAATTAAGTTGTTTATACGTTTGATTTAAATGTTTTATAATATTTTAGTAAAAAATCCTTACAAATGCCAAATATCTTTATTCAACACAAGGTTTCTGATGATGAACGGCGTGTTATTATAAAAAAAAATATGAAGAAGGGAAAACTTCTGCATAGAACGGAGCTGAAATAGAGAATTATAGAAAAACTGTGACTTCCATTATCAAATTATCAAAGAATAAAAAAGGGAGAACCACGCTAAGGGAACTCGGTCTGGTAATCAAAAGTAATATGCTTACCCTAAGAAGCAAAAAAGCATTGATTGAATTCTGGATATTTCCTATCGTATACTATGGCTCAGAGAACTGGCGTACAAACGAGAGCATCATCAGAAAACTTGAAGTACTACAAAACACGTGCACAAGGACTACACGTAATGTAGATAAGAAAGATCATATCAGAATGGACTCGATCAGTATCGAATTAGATCATCCAGTGAACATCGTTGGCACGAGACAACTTTTGTTCAACGTCCCCTTGGCAACAGGAAAAGGTCAGCTATGTGAGCGAAGAATTCTGAAAAGCACTATGAAATGCAATAGAAAGATCGCCGTAAGAAGCAGGCAGAAACTCGATGAATCCGTATGGATGGATGCAGAATGGCTGTTCGGAGAGACCGCCTCTGTTAACTCTGTTATCAGCCTGTTAGCAGATGACACTCAACTCCGAATGCTAGACAGGCTCGATCATTTAATCCACAACAGGAGTATCGTAGAGAGGAAGACCGAAGATCTTCCGAAACTGATCAAATCGAGAATGAAAATGGTCCAATATCACTACGAGCTTTGCAAGAAGGCTATTGTCGAAAAAAGGAGCTCAATAGACATATCAAAATGGATCATGAAACGGCACCGGACAAGCAGAAACCTTATTCACGTCAGTACTGCTCCATGAGCTATGGATCAATGGGTTGGCTGACCAGACACTACAAGACAGGTCACACGGAAGAAGCAAATCAATCCAATAAAATCCAACAGAAGCATCAAAGAAGAAAAGCAGGTGACTGTTGTGATGGCGATTTGTGTGGTGGGCTAAAAAATACCAGGAAGAAGGAAGATAATCCAACAATCACAAGCTGTATTCTGGTACGGATCGTCGATATGAATGTTTTAACGAATCTCTTGGAAACGATCTCCTTAGAAGTGTTACATTTCCGTTTAACGGATTTATCTGAAAAAGGAAATTTCAACTGTCCCTTCGCTGGCTGTTCCAAGTCCTCAGGAACGGCTAAAGGAATGGAACATGGTTGGTCGTTTTTTACTTGGACACCCTAAGCGGAAAGCTGAAAACCTCGTAGGAGGCCTATTGGGGAGCTACTAGGGCTTTTTAGTTGTGGTGGACCCTCTAAAGAGCCTACGGCTCAATACCATTGAAAGAGATGGGAGGCCCATAGCCAAACATTGTTATCTTGAGATTAAATGACAATACACATTGCCTGTTCTAAATCAAGTCGACATTTAGAAATAGTTAATTTTTAGCCCTTAACTTTTTAAAATACATATATACGTATAAATCGTTTGTAATTCAAGGGTAACTAAAAATAATAAAACAATATGAAAACCAGAAAGGAACCCTTCCATACGTGAATGAAATCAAAGTACTCTCTTCATAAAAAATACAAAACGTTTAAATCACATTAAAAACAAATACAAAAATAATATATTATTGAAGAAATAACTGTTGATTTTTTATATTAAAATATTTTTTTATATTAATAAAAAAATTACATTTAAAATTTGTTTGATCTAATTCATGTATAATTTAATATATAATCTGATTATTATGAAAATTATTTTAATAATAATAATAATAATAATAATAATAATAATAATAATAATAAGAATAATAATAAGAATAATAATAAGAAGAATAATAAGAAAAATGAGAATAATAATAATAATATTAATATTGATAATATAGTTTTTTTTATTAATTAATTAATTATCTTTTTTATCATTTTTAAATATTTAAAATGACAATAATGAAGCTGTTCTTCTAAATATAAATACCAATTATAAAGAGTAACATCAATAATAAATAAATAATTAATTGTATTCACACAATATATTACCTCTATATTACTTCAGTTTATTTATTTATTTATTTATTTTTATAATTAATAATATTATTATTATAAAAAATATTTTCAACAACTTTAGATTACGAATAGACTTTTCACACAGAGTTTTCATCAATATTGGATTAATGATAAATTATTATAAAATAAATAATTAATTAATTTCCAACTATGGGAAATTATTTTTTCCATATGTGACACTTGTGCAAATTGATTTGTTTCCATTCGATTGCATCTGAGAGTTGCTGGCTCAACCAATCGCGATTCTCCTCTCATCTATATAACAATAGTAAACCATTATCCTCTTATAGTGTAAAAATGATATCCAAATTTGAGATTTCCCTCCTCCTCGTGGTGGTAATTTCTATCTTTGGTGGACAGGTAAACAGCAAAAACATCCCTATGGCACTTTCCAAAATTCCATCCTCAAATGACTTCGGTGACAATTCCGAATATCAATATCCGTATGGGTTTGGAGCCATGAAACGGATGGGTGGTAGATATCCTCACCGGATGGACAGACGGAACTGGGAAGATTTTTTTGGTGGTTCTCGACAACGATTTTGAAAGATAAGAAAAAAAACGTTGAGATGAACCTAGTAACCTTTTTTTAATGCTTGTGACATTTGATTTTAATAATAGAGTTTTGCTTCAATAGTTGTTTATGAAACTGTTAGTTTAGAAATTATTATTATTATTATTATTACTATTGTTATTATTATTTTTCAAAATATAAAAAAAAACAATATTTTACAATTACAATAGAAATAAATTTCGAAAAAATTAATATATAATTTTTGTTTTTTAAACAATTTTTTATTAATTTAATTAAGTATTTTTTCAATGAAATTTTATTTTTTATTTATTTGTAACATCCGTTTTTTGAATAAAAATATAAGTGAATAGAAAATTTTTTTTGGTTATTATAGAAATAAATGTTTTGATTAAAATATTATTTATTTTTTATATATAAAATTTTATTTATTGGTTCTTTTTTTGATAATTTTTACAAAAAAAAGATTTTTTATTATCATAAATATTAAGGGCCCAACCCTTGCGGGGTTATTGTGGACGAAGTTCGTGTCGGCAATTAAAAATAATTAAAAAAGAAATTAATTCATTCAAATCTCACTTTAAATTTAAATTTATTTAAATTAACTCATTAGTACAACTTTTTTCTATTCTTTTTTTCTTTCTTTAATTAAATAAATAATCATTTTGTTTTAATTTTTTGCAAGACCACTTTTATAGAAATGGAATAAATAATAAGTTGTCAAATTTCCGTTTGAATGAAGGATTCAAATCGAATAAATTTGTAAACTGTACAATAAATTATTTTTTAAATAAGTATAAAGCATGAAACAGTTATAACACCATGAGTTCAGTAAAGCATCATGTAAGGGTACAGAAGGTTGTGAGCTTAGGGACTTAAACATGGTTTTCATGGGTTCTAAAGAAGGAAAGACAGTTGAAAACCTAAAACTATTAATGATGTTCCTCTCGAATCGTTTTGAAAAACCATTAACAATAAATAACTTAATTAAATAATTTTCATATTTCATATTATTTAGAAAAATCATTTACTTATTTGAATGATAAGAGATCTTTGCATGTTTAGGATAACCAATTTTTAATTAAAGCAGTTGAGGTATTAAATTCTTATTGAGTGATCAAGGAGTAATCCTGAACATGGTTTTGACTTTTCATCTGTATAATATAACGGATAGAGGGATATTCAAATATCCCTTCCCATGTAGAACTAAGTGAGTTCATACAGGAAAAGCCGTACTAAACCACAATGGGATTACGATTGGTCATTTTAGTTGCAAACCTAAACGTACCCGTGTACGGAAGACTTACATTCTTGCATCCAAAGTCGTGTGAGAGAATTATAAGCTGTTATGTTTTCATTCCATACAGAGTCTATGATTCATTACTTTGTGCGCCAATACTGAGTTTCGCTGTTTACTATGTATACACAGTTATCCGTCACAGTCGGGGGAGGCTTATTAAAATATTTAAATATTAATGAAAAATTTTAAAATAAAATATGTTTAAGATATGATAAAAAGGAAAGGGAAAAGTTATTCTCAATTTTAAAACATTACTAAGGGCTGATTGTTGCATTAGAACAAGCTTTTATCATTTCAAAAAGATCCGAGAAAATTGTTACCTAAATCTTTTGGTAAGGCATAAAGAAATAATAATAATAATAATAATAATAATAATAATAATAATAATAATAATCAAGGAATATAAAACTAAAATTATGTATTTCAATAATTAATAATAATTACTTGTGCGCATAATAAATTTATTGTGTTATTAGTAAATATTAAATTACACAATTAAGTTGTAAATTCTTTGTATAAAATTTTCCCTTCTACAAAAGATAAATAAAATTCTGTTGGCCAAGAAGAGTTCTGTCCACATAAAGGAAGGATATTATTTTCTTTGATTTATTAGTCTAAAATACAATTATATGAAAACCTAATAAATACAACAGAAAGATCAAGAGAAGTGAATGTGAATGGCGCAAACAAGAAGATGAGTCTCAAGGGTCATAATGTTTCTTATGTTACCAGTTTTCTTTTCTCAAATACTCTGACTGCAATTTGGACGAGTTCCTTTGGTTGTAGAAAAATATAATATTTTTTAGGCTTCCCATTTCACCGTGTAAGTAACAAAAACGTACACTTTTAGGTAAAAAATCGATGGTGATTGAATTATTTTTGAATTGTTATTTAATTAATGAAGAGTCCAGATATTTGTGTACATTCCTTTGGTAGAAATACGCCAGAAGACATTCGGAATAGGGAAATAATTTTGGTTATCTTGCATTACATATTAAAGTATCATTGGGTGGAGGTATTAAAACAAATAATCACAGATTCCTTTTTTTTCTTGTGCTATTTTACATTTAAATAAAAATTATTATTTATGATTTTCATTGACCTTCGCTACTTGAGATCAATGAACCACTACCTAAAACTTTAATTCTTGTATAAAAATGAAAACGTTGATCACTAACCTTGAATATATAAATATGGAAATCATTAAAAATAAAGTGTAAATATCAGTGAAACAAACTCAAAATAAAATCTTCTCCCATTACAAATCTTTATATATGTACATATATATATTAATAGTTGATGTTTCACGGTGCTAGAGTTATTAGTTTTGCGAGTGTATTAAAAGAATTGAAATAAAATTTCCAATAACTTATTTCTAAGAGGATGGATTCCACAATCAAAAAATTTGCAAATTTTTCTTTCTTGGATTCGAAAATGATTTCATAAGACAACACAAACAAACCTAACGCCATTGTAACGATATCGATGCTCGAGACCACCACGAATGTCAGTCAGATCAAATAGGGTGGTGGACAGATCCAGGAGTGTCCGATCAGTCAGTTGGTTCACCAACAGAATGACGAGAACCCGGTGGAGGGCCACATTTATTGATTGGTTTTACAATTAACGGCGATGGTCTCAAATAAATCCACATCCTTTTCTTTTACCTTTTGTCCTTTATTATATTCTTTTTTCTTACCAGTTCTTTATATCAAATTTTAATAAATCTCAATACTTAATGTTTTGTTTGTGATTTCTTCCTTAGGAATTTATCAATTCTTCCACCTACATCCTTGTATATTCAATCTTGTTTGCAAATATTTCTTGTTTGTATGATGGCTTTACTTATTCTTTCAATGATACTATTCAAATTGTGGTGATAAGGACTTGAATACTTGAACTTTGATGCTCGATTTCTAAGCTAGTTCTTTCAAGGAGAATGAATTATATGCCTTACCTCTGACTAAATGTACACAATAAGGTGAAGACCCTTCTCAACTTCTTGGTTTTGGCATTTATAATCTCTACAAAGATCTCTTTCCACTGATTCATTTTAACATTGAATTAAAACGAAAATACGAACATGAAATAGTAGAAACTAGAATGATAAATTATTACTTTATTAAATGAGTATATTTAATTAAAAATGTTATTTTTATTAATTACTCGTCTAAATAAACTGATTTTAGTAATTACTTGTTTAAATAAAACATTTTTTAAAACAAATTGCATCTTTTTTGCCTAATGCGATCGAATTTAAAGTCAATTTTCAAATAAATTTGCAACGAAGTGCAAAAGACATAACGAGAGACGCGCCCAAAAGATCGAGTATCTCTACTTTGTAAGAGAAATATTTAATAAATAAAATAATCTCAAAATTGCTCTTTTTATATCCGGAACAAGTAAAGTGTGACCAAGAGAATTCGGAGAAGGATATACGAAGATTGTACAATCCCTTCATTTGTTCAAAGAGGCACATGAATTTGCGTATTTCGTCTGTAATAAATATATATTTATTTATGCAATAATAAACAATTAATTGTATTAATAGAGAAGAATAGACAAAAGAATGAAATTCTAATGACAAATTATTTGTTGTTCGGATTTTTAATATATGTATAAATATAAAACAATACTTCCCAAAATATACGATGTAATGTTGAAACAAATAACAGGAAAAAGACAAATACAAAGAAACTTTAATCGAACATTCTCAATGAAGTAAATAACTATAAATATATAATTTACACATTAAAATATAAGCATAATGATTATGTATAAAAAAAACCGTATTTATAAATTTATTTCTTTCACAAATCAACATAGTTCATAAAAATGCTAATTTAAAAATTATTTTTTAATGCCTTGTCTAAATAAACTCGAAATTCACGATAGGATGGGGCAAATTTGTCAATACATTTTGTAAATACATTTTATTAAAAACAACACTCATCCATTAAAAAATATATTTCAAGACAATATATTTAGACGGATCTACCGTCATCTTCAGGTCACTAATTAATAATCAATTCACCTGTATATAAATACAAATATGATGATTATGTAATCGATTGCATGAAATCATGCTAATCAAAAATTCTCAATAAGCTGCTTGAGACTGCCGATTGAACATTGATTTTAGGGCAACGTGACCTAATTAACAATGCTTCACACGACACTCTCTCCCAATAACTGTCAAAATGCTTACACAGAATTTTGAAATTATCAAAATTAACATCAAAAAATTATCAAAATTAAAAATTATACATCCACAATTTCAATTTATTTCGAATATTGATGATTTACTGAAATTAGTTATCAATTGATTGTAAAACGTCGAAACAATTTCCAAAAAGTCCTTCAGTGTTGGCTAATAAATATTTAGCTTTATTAGGTTTTATATTACTTTAAATGCAGAATTTAATTTTAGTTTGATAGCACGTACTTTATGTTCTTTATTCTGTATCAATAATTCGCGCAATCCCCATGAATAATTAATGAAATTTATGAAAAAAACTTATTTTTAATAGAGAAAGATAGTTTCATGGTTTTATCAATATATACTATTATATATAAAAGTAGTTATAACCTCCCGTCTGATGATTGAGTTGAGCAAAATGTGAGTAGAAGATTTGTATTCCTTTAACACCATTTGGATCTCTGACAAAGAAAGGATAAATGCTTGTTTTAGTTGTAACAATCAGAAAATAATTTGATGAATTCGGTGCCGGGTAAGAATGAAAAAGGATGCCGGTCACAGTTTGTTCGAGTATAATGATCTGAGAGATTATATTCGTTATTATTAGCAATGGTAATCGTGATAGAACACATCACTTATTCCGGTTAGTGATGTGGCATTATTTATAATAAGGAATAAACGTCTAACAATTATGATAATAATTTGCTATCACTGTAAATGTCACCGATTAATAAGATGAATTTAAATAATAAATATTGTTTTAAAAAATATTTTAACTGAAATAAAAAACTCATGAAGATAACAGTATACTTTATTTCATAAGTCTCCCAGACAGTTACAGATAACTGTGTATTACAAATAATACTCAGCATTGGCGCACAGGGTAGTGAATCATAGACTCTGTATCAGGTAGAAATCGATCCTCAGACATGACTTCAGACGCTTCGGCTTTCCTCTGAGAAATGACTAGTAATGTTCCTTCGTTCCGTGATTCTGGAGACTTTCGGATGTATAAACGCACTTAGTGTAATGGGGAAATTGGCAATGAAGCATTCCCTTATCTGTTATATTATCCAACCGAAAATTCACCACCACACTACGGATTGCTCATCAGTTACACGACAGACATTGGAATATCATGTTCCGCTCTCAAGTTCAAAGATCCAGTACGTCTTTCTGTTTCCTCTCTTTGTACTACTTTGATGTTCGTAGTACCATTACCTTGGATTCGATGATCAATTAATAAATGACGTTGAAGCCATCCATTAATTTTATAACTTTTGTGGCAGTTCTGAGAAAGTTGCGACAAAAGAAAGTGTTAATATGCTGCACTGTTATCCACTAAGGACCACTGACAGAGAGTGATGAGTCATTGCAAGGGTTGTGTGTAGGTGTAAATGGCAGATAAAGTAAACTATTTGTATCGCTGTATCACATACTGTATATGCACTGAGAATGGACTTTGAACTCACCTCACATTGCAGCAGGCTGGTTTTGTAGCATAGTCATTTTTGCCATGACAGACGTTTTGCAAGGACTGAGAGAAACAGTTATTGCTTTGAGCCACCCTACTGAAAAGACTCCCAGAGAGATTGGAGAAGCTGTTGGTATACATCACTCTACAGTTACAAGGATCATTAACCACTACAAGAAGACAGGCTCAACTGCTACTTTACACAAAGGACATTGTGGCCGGATAGGAAAGCTGTCAGAACGAGACAAGAAAGCCATTATCCGAGAGAGCAAGAAAGACCTGCTTGCCAGTGCTCACTGTTCAAGCAACTTCTGGGATGATTGCAGCTAACATTTCATTAAGAATCATACAGCGTACCATGGTGGAAGGTGGACAGCTGACTTTTCGACCCAGGAAGGTGTACTACATTGACAATGGAAAATGCAAAAAATCGATTCCAATAAGCAAAGCAGCACATGCATTTATCACAGGAGATGTGAGATAAAGTAAGCAATGACTCTTTATTGTAAGGCATGTCATCCATTGTACCTGTTTATACTGTACTGCACCACAGGTGATCTTTGCCGATGAAGCTATAATTGAAATTGGTGCACAGACAGTTCGATTCGTTCGCCGTTGACAAAGGGAAGCACTCACACCTTCTGATTTCAAACAGCAGAGTGGGTTCACAACGAAAGTGATATTCTGGGGGCCGTATCTGTGTTTGGTGTTGGCCCTCTCGTGTCTATTACTGACAATATGAACTCAGACAAGTACATCACCAATCTCACGCAACATCTTCTTCCAGCTGTACAGCATTGGTTTGGTGGTTTACTTTGGCAACTTCTTCAAGATGGCGCGCCATGCCATAAGTCAATCAAGACGACGCAATTCTTGAATACCAATGTCATTGAATGCGTACCTTGACCATCGTATTCACCAGATATTAATGCGATAGAGAACATCTGGAATGTCTTGAATAGGAAGCTTTTCCGGTTTGGCAGTGATGAAAGCAAAGATGAGTTAATCACCAAAGCTACTAACATTTTGAATACCGATCCGATGTCAAGGCAACAGCCACCACTTGTGTAAAATATATGCAACATCGTGTGTCTGAGTTAGTTTTAAGAAAGGGTGGACACACCCATTACTGAAACATTAAATAATTGTAACTGGTTTCTTATTTCCTTAGAATATTCCGGTTGGTGCAATTAATTTGCAACACATTGTATGAATGAACAACCACTTCTCTGTGCCGTCGGCACCGTGGCCAGATGCACATTCTTAATATGTCTTGTGAGTTTCTTCTGCTGAGCAAATTCTTTAAAGTAAGAAGGGAATGTACAAGTTAATATTTTGATGTGCGACTGAAGCATTTTCGGATATTCTTTCTCGTGCTCGACTAGCTCTTTCAGTCGCTCAGATATGGTTCCTTTGATCAAGTGTTTAAATTCCTCATAGTTGTCGAGAAGCTCTCTTTCGTTTAGACTTTCCCCGTATTCTGCCAAATCGGCAGGATCGCGAGCAATGCGCTCTCTCATCAGTTGCTTTTTACGGCCGCATAAACTTTACTTCATAAACATTTTATACGTTATTCTAATAACATTTTATGATTTATTACAATACTACTTTAATAAAACATTCGGTAACTATCATTTTCTTTCATCTACTGTTCAACAATTTTGATACCTTGAATACTTCAAATGTAAAAAAATAATATCAAAAAAGTATTTTTTTCATTTACAGCAAAACTCGCGAAAAAGCAGAAGACAGTGTTTGACTTTTTTAATAAAAGTTTGTTTGTGTAACTATAGGAAAAGTAGCAAATATCGTTTTCCAGTAACAATCGTTTTTGTTCGTTTTCTTTAAACAAAAGAGTAAATTGTAATTTATTGAAGCTTAGAAATTGACTTTTACTTATCTTTTAAGGAGAGTTTTTAAAAAAATGCAGAATGTTTTTATCACTCTGCCTTAACTAGAAAATTATCTCAAAATAAATAATAAGGTGTAGTTTGTTAAATAGTTTATTAAATAAAATTAAAATATTTATTTTGTTTATTATAATAAATCATGGAACATAATCGCTACACATAGGCGCCTTAAGGGGGGGCAAGGGTGTTCAATTGCCACCCTGGAATAAAAAATTAAATGTGTACAAAAAAACAAAATATAAATAGTAAATTAAATTTCTCAGCAGATACTACATTTTGGTTTGCATATTGGAACGATAAACTCATAAATGAGATTCAAAATCTAATTTTCTTAGATTCAATACGGCATTCGTCAGTATTTTATCCTTCTGTTTCTTTGACCCTTACTCTGACATTGACACTTCCAGCTACTACTTTGTACTGTAGAAAGGTCATTTAGTAATCTACACAGGTCTAAAACCTGGTTACGGTCAACTATGGTAGAGAATAGAATGAATGGCCTTTGCAAGATGAGTGCACATCGTCATATAATAGACGAAATTCAAGAACAATATTTTATAAATGTTCTTAATCGGTTTGCGTTAGAAAAGAGAAGATTACAATTTCTTTTCACAGAATAAAATTTGGTTGTAAATAAAACACTTTTGAAAAAAAATTGTGAGTTCTGATAAATATCAATTTGAATATTTTCTTTTTAATGTATTTTATTGTGTAAGCTGTGGTTTATTAATGTGATTTATGTTTTTATGATTTCGAAATTGATGAGAAGGAAAATAAATAAATAAATTGCTATTTTTAAATAATTCTACCCAGTAGAAGTTTCAAAATTTGCCCCCTAGAAAAATTCTACCTAAGAAAAGTTTTTCTTTTGCCCCTTTTGAAAAAAGTCCTGCGGGCGCCTATGTCGCTACACAATAATTGTTAAAGTAATAATAATAAAAATATTTGCCCTGTTCCAGTATTGCTCGAACTGCAATGCGTTGTTTGTCAGTTTGGTTTCAATTATATCTCCGGTGGAAGTACCGATCAGAATGTTTTGTGTTGTATACTCTGTAGCCTGCCCAATATTCCAGCCGACCGCCTCGATCAGCAAGTTCTGTTATTCAATTAGATTCATTCAATACATTCTCTCATTATTTTATGGACTAACTTCTGTTTTACCACAGATTCATAAGAGAGATTTTTCCAAATTCATTTTATTATCTGATTTAAAATTATGTTTCGTGATTATATGTTTAGTGTTATTTCTATTTCGAAACTAATAATGGAAGAAAACATGAAGATTGAATATAATTACTATAAAGAAAATAAAAATTTTACTACTTTATATTATTAAGAACAATTAAATGTTTTTTGACAGTTTTATTAGTAACACTGTCAATTGCGTTGATATTTTTTCGATATTCGAAGTCAAATTAATTTTTATTAGTACAAATTATTAATTTTTATTAAAAATAAATTCAAAAAAATTGTCAGATTCTTTTTAATAATCGATTCGATGACATTTATTTTTATGTTTAAATGGTGCGTAGATTTTCGACAATTGAACAGACTCACGGTCAGACTGGCATTGTCAATGACAAATGTGGAGGTGATGCTAAAAAGACTAAATTCTAAAAGACTTTAGAACTATCGATTTGGGAAGTGCATACCATCAAGTAATTAAAAATCAAAACAGCATTCTCAACAAAGAATACCCAATACTGTTTCAAGAAAATGTCGTTTGAAATTGCGGTGACACTAGTAACGTTTCATAAACTAATGGTAAGTGTTTTGGGTAGATTAAACTGGAAAGAAGCTGTGAATTCATAAGATAATCTGATTTTTGCGTAAGACAAAAAAGAACTCAAACGAATTGAATACGTATTTAGTAAAATAAAGGAATCGGGTCTGAGAATAAACTCCGACAAAAACTACTTCTTGGATGAAAAAACAAAGTTTTTTGGATATTTGATTAGCAAAGATGGCATAGAAACAGATACGATTCACCATTACAGAATATTTCATGTGTTAAGGACTTGAGAAGTTTTTTTTGGGTTTAACAAACTATTAAAGAAAAGGTTTTTGTGAGGGTGAATGTCTTACATATATAAATAAATAATTTTTGGATAAATAATATGTTCTGATGCTAATGTTTCTAGTAGTAATAATAATAATAATATATACAGTCCGTGAGGAATGTTTTGAATTGTGTGTTGATATTGTGCATGTTGTATATTGATTCGGATTGTGCCTCTCCTACACAGATGAATGATTGTTATTTTCTTTGATTCCTGCTAATTTAAAATAATTTAATTTAATTTTAAAGTATAAAGATTTAAAATAATTTTTGAATGTATCATTTATTTTTTAATGTAATTTAAAATTTTAATTTTTTAATTTATTATGTTGTTTTTTAAAAATGTTTAGATTTAATTTTAACCAATTAGATTCTTTATAATTAATAATTTTTATTAACAGATTTTCATTTATTTAAAATAATTAGTATGAATTCAGAAATATAATGATCAAGAAAAAGTCAAATAGTGAATGCGCTTGTGATATTAATAAATTTTGTAAAACTCATATTGATGTTGCTAATACGATTTAACGAACCCCGTATTAATGAAAACTCCTATTTAATGAAAGAATTGTGAAGTCCCTGTCGAATCCTCGTACATTATATGTATATAAGTCTTTATCGAACTCCAATTTAACGAAAACCTCGATTTAACGAACGTTGCCTTCACATTTTACAAAATCAAAACTCCGCCTTAACGAAAATTTACCTATGATACAGTTGTTCCCTTTTTTATTTAACGATGCAGCAAGACTTCCAGTACAATATGCTAGTAGTAACAAAGCTTGGATGAATTGCTTTCTTTGGAACGAGTGGCTCACTAAATTCTATCAGCAAATGGCACAAAAATATAGCAAGATGTTACTATTTGTCGACAATGTCTCAAACTACTCTGCGCCGCCGCTTTCATCTATTGAATTGGTTTTCCTTCCACCTAATACTACGTTACATAGTCAGACCTGCGATCAAGGAATTATTGCAGCTTTTAAGATGCACCTGGTATAGCACCTTCTTCTTTATATTGAATTAAAAAAATCATTGGCAGAATTCCGAGTCAGTATTTGGATGCTATTAATCTGGCAGAAAAAGCATGGAAAAGCGTCAGTACAGTCACTATCGCTAATTGTTTTCGAAAGGCCGGATTTCAACAAGAAATAATCATTGTTCCTGCAGAATTTAATGAACCACGGGAAAATTTGGTTAAAATGCAGCTCATGTTGGAAGTTCTAAGGCACGATTTTGGTTTCCCCTTCAGTTTAACATCATCTATGGAAGAATTTGTTAACATCGATGAAGATATTGCAATGGAAGGAATTCTTTCTGATCAAGAGATTCTTTAACAGGCTCGAAGTAAGAATGACGAAGATGAAACAAATGAGTCTCTCCAACCACAATCAGTATCACTATCTGAAGCAATTGCTGGTCTCTTTGTGATCCGTCAGTATTGCAATGAACACGTAATATCCGAAAACATTTCAGTCGTAGATTTAGAAGCCACTTTGGCGAAATCTGTCTTAAGGTGACGACATCAAGCCACATTGGATGGTTTTTGTGTCTTGATTAACGAAATGTTTTTCAATAAATTAAATGGAATTTTATTCTTTAAATTTTAAAAATGAATTGTAAATAAAATTGTTGATGGATCGGCCATTACAGTCAAACCCCGTTTTAACGAATATTTTCTCGATCCCCATGTTTTTCGTTAAACCGGGGTTCGACTGTACATGTGTGTGTGTATGTGGAAAGTAAATCCGTCGAAATATATTGTCTTGAAATATATTTTAAAATGGATGAGTGTTGTTATTAAATTTAAAAATATGTTAAAAGTTATTAAAATTTTTGATATTAAAATTTTAAATGATTTAATATTTTAAAAGTTTTTTAATATCTTATGTTGTAATTTAAAATTCATCAACAGTAATTTAAAATGCAAATTATACTCGAATAATTATTCATCGTGAACATCCAAAATATCAATTTTCCATCTGGGTGGGAGAAACACATTTCCAAATACTAAACTCAACAAACGAAATTTAACATACCAAATTTAAAATAATCCTCAAAAATATAAAAAACAAATTTCAAATGTAATTGAGAAAAAAAACCTGAGATTCCGCTCTTGGCTGAAATTCTCAACTTCATAAGTCTATATTGGGATTTCTTCTAAAACAGAATCGAGAATTATCTCTCGATTATACGAATATCACCAACAAACCATACGTTTTCCTATATGAGAGCTACCAGTCATAAAGCCGAGGAAATTTATTCGCGAAGAGTCTCTTGACAAATTTCGAATATCAATTATCCCCGAACGAGCTGGAAGAATAATTTGTCTCCGGGTATATTTCTGTTACGCATATTGTATCGTAACGTAAGAGTTTGATATTACATGTTTTGACTGCCTTTCTTGTATGAACATATCTTCAGCTCAGTTATCATCTATTGTTATTTCTTGTTTCGTTTATTATTTATTATATATTTTATTTGAAAAATACTATCTTTTTATTTATTTGTTAAATATTATATGTGTACGAGGGTTCACCCAACGCTGTAAGTTGTGTTAGCCCTGTTATCCGATATCAAATAATGTTTAAAATATCAATTAAAATGATATAATTATAATTTACCAATACAAATATTTATTTCATTTATCACAAAATTCATCCATATTATTGACATATTTTTTTTCTATTTGAGCGGCAGCTTTTTGAGGTTAAGCGAAAAAAATGTTGTGGGAAAGAATCTATAAATTCCAGGAGGGGCATTTTACCGTATCTTGGGAATTGAATTTATTCCAATAATAAAGGGTTTTAAATTAAGGAAGAAATGTAAGTCAGTAATTTTGCCACGATCTTAAGTGCAGTATGTAGTTTTACATTGGCGTTAAGCAAGTTGAGAATTAACTTATTTATCAAACGCAGGTTTTTTCTTTGAATTTCCACATCATATCTTCCAATGGGTAGCAGAAGGCATCTACTATAATCGACGAACCAGGTTTCATGAAATCATAATGGATTACACATTGGAAGATCAGCAATCACTCACAATCAGCTTCTTTTGATGAATGTAGTGTTTTGAAAAGCAGTTTCGGTGCTTTATTCGTGTCCACCAAGATTGCTAAACGTTTTCAATTTTCATATTAAATCAAATTTTCATCACAAATGACTATTCGATTCAAAAAGTTATCCCATTAATAACGAGAAACAATCATCAAGCAAGTATTTAAACTCTTATGTTTCTTTTTTTCATTCTACTCATGTCTAATCCTCTTATCTAACATTTTCACTTTACCAAATTGATCTAAGTGATTCAACATTGTTTTCTTTGTAATATTAAACGTTAGCGATACATCATGAGCACTTTGCGATTGATCCGATTTTACGGTTACTTTCAGATTGTTATTGTCTACCTACGTTCCTGGGCGACTTTGAGATTCGATATTGAAGTTAAAATCATCTTTCACGAATTTTCTGAACCAATTTAAGACTGTCTACTGCGTTGAAGCATTGTATCCGAATACACTATTAATGTTTCACATGGTTTCTATTGCTGAAGTTCAACTAGGAATTCGTACTTTATACAGTCGCGAGCAAAAGTAATGGGCCACCTAGGTAAAATATCTATTTCATTAGAAATAGGCACTTGACTAAAACAATATGCTATATAATAAGTTATATATTATTTCTGAAGGGCTATTAATTAAACTTAGTGTGCTACAAAGATTAAAATACATTAGTAAAATAACATAGAGGAATCACTTAGCAAATAGCGAAAAACAGTAATTTGGTCAAAATTGGGAAAACGTGTTCAATAACAAGGAAAGTGCAGCA
>MQRK01254796.1:0-17337 GCA_001938485.1 Girardia tigrina
GCCATGGTAACCGCGACCGTTGCTATGGTAATCGGGTCGGTTGCCATGGTAACCACGATAACCCATATCGTTGCCATGGCTACGGCCAGGGGGGGGGTGTAGGCAGAATGCCCATTTTTCCCCTACTATTTACAACTTATTAAAAGATGATTAGCAAAGACCAGATGATGATTTCACATTCTAAGGAGCCGTTAACATGACTAAAAAGATTTCACTTCAGCAGAAAAACCAAGAAATGGTGGCAGAAATTAAAACATAGCTATGTCGAATACAATGGGCTTTCACAATTACAATATTTATAAGTGAAAAGTTATTAAATTGTGAAAGGTCAGATATAATATGTCTAATTTTCTAGAATCAAGACATAAGATCTAGGTCCAGGATCTCCAATAAATCACATATAACAAAAATGAAAGGTTGAAGAAAAAGTGGATTATACAAAAAGACGTTTTATTTACAATTAAATCACTTTCTCATATTTATAACTACTATAAGAATTATTATCATGTTATTTATAATTATTTGATAACATTTTAGATTGATTTATTTTTATTAGAACCATCAATCCCATATGATCTTAATTTCTATTCCATATCAACAAATACGATTGATCTTCGATGGAGTCATGATGGGGCGACAGTGTATCATGGAGAGGTCGATTATTTCGAAATTCTAATAAATAAATCCGTAGAAAATCCATATAAATCATCGTATACAAATATCAAATTTCAAAATCTAGAAAACAGAAAGCAATATTGTTTCTCAATTGTTGCGGTAAACAAAGCTGGAAGATCAAACTCGAGTAGACAAATTTGTGCAAATACCAAAGGAGGTAAAATTGTTAAAAATATTTCAATTAATTTGTTTCAATATTTGATGAATATCTAATAAGAATGAAATAAATAGGACAATGAATTATAATTTACTATTGGCTATGAAACTTTAATGTCGCAATGATGATTCTCGTCAGTGTCCATTATAAGTTGGGAAAAGCAGTTTGAAGGCACTTGAAGCATTTCAAACCTTTTAAAATGCCTAATGGATTATTGTCTTAAAGAAGAAGCGATGTTCATCACTTAAACTAGTACCAATACACAAAAGCGTATCAGTTTAAATAAAATGGTTATGAAGCCCGCCTTAGAAATAAAAACTTAAATGATGTAATATTTGTAAGATACTTTGAAAGATTCAATGAATCAGTGAGGGTTACTTGGCCAAGTAGACAAGTGTAAATAATCTCAAAAGATGAAGATGATGATTACAAAAACAGAGAGGAAACCATGAAGATAATATTACCAAAAGCATTTGAGAAAAGATACAAATATTTGCAGCCCGTGTAAAGAGATTATACGAAAAGACAGAGAGGTTTTGGGTTTGAGTAAATAATTAAACTTGAGAGCAATCAATAAACAGAACGAAAAACAATAGTACAAAATACATAGCAGAAATGGACCTAAATGTTTTTATCACTGTAACGTGAATTTCATCAATCCCACATTCATTGTACTATTATCATGTTATTTATAATTATTTGAAAACATTTTCGATTGATTTATTCTTTATTAGAACCTTCAATCCCATATGATCTTAATTTCTATGCAATAACAACAAATACGATTGATCTTCGATGGAGTCATGATGGGGCGACAGTGTATCATGGAGAGGTCGATTATTTCGAAATTCTGATAAATAAATCCGTAGAAAATCCATATAAGTCATCATATACAAATATCAAATTTCAAAATTTAGAAGATAGAAAGCAATATTGTTTCTCAATTGTTGCGGTAAACAAAGCTGGAAGATCAAACTCGAGTAGAGACATTTGTGCAAATACCAAAGGAGGTAAAATTGTTAAAAATATTTCAATTAATTTGTTTCAATATTTGATGAATAATTAGAATGAAATAAATTTAACGAGAAATTATGAGATTTTCTTTAGATATAAAACATTAAATATCTTTTTAAATCCAAACAAAAAGAACTATTTTTCATAGAGATATTATATTTATTTACAAAAGGATATTCTGTTACGCCTGAGAATTTTAAAAAATAACCCGGTGAGTCATCATGTGTAATATATGCGAATTAATAATGTGAGGAATATTTTAAATTTGGTATGTTGAAATTGGTTTGTTGAATTTTGTATGTTGAGTTTAGTATTTGGAAATGTGTTTCTCCCACCCAGATGGAAAATTGATATTTTGGATGTTCACGATAGATAATTATTCGAATATAATTTACATTTTAAAGTACAACATAAGAAATTTAAAAACATTAAAAATATTAAATCTTTTAAATTTTCATATTAAAATTTAAATAAAATAAATAGTTTTAACTAAGTTTTAAATTAAATAAATGTTCTTTCTTTACATAAAATATTTTTTAAATAAAATTAATATGTAAATAAAATTGATACTAAAATTACAAAATTTGAACTGTAAAAATAAAATCTGAAAATAATGAAAAATTTGTTCGAATAATTGTTTATTAAAAAACATTAACAAAAAATTATCAATTTAGAACGATGTCGAATGACGAGAGTTTTGCTGAGAATTGTCCAAAAGACAATTCTGACTGTCTTGAAAATAAAATTTGAAAACCCATGTTGGTGTTCTGAATAAATAATAAATAAAGGGTATTATATTGGTTTAAATAAAACAAATATTGTAGATTAATAAAAATAAATGCGACAAAGTCAGTCACATTAAATCTAATTGTAAAGTGTCGGAAAACGACAGTGAGAAAAAATATCTAAGTCAATTTTCGCCCCAAAAAGTATATATGTCAACGTGGTACAGTTAGGGAAGGAATGAAATTCTATGAAACACCAATGTGGGTACGGATGCCTATCTTATTTGATTTTGACATCAAATGCGCGTGCGGTGAAATGTTAAAAATTTTATATTATATTTTTTTCAAATTAAACAAATCTTGTAAATGTATTTTTTATTAGTATTTGTAGCTAATTTATAATTGTTTGAAAATTTTTTAAATTAATTTATCTTGTATTAGAACCATCAATCCCATATGATCTTAATTTCTATGCAATAACAACAAATATGATTGATCTTCGATGGAGTCATGATGGGGCGACAGTGTATCATGGGAAGGTCGATTATTTCGAAATCCTAATAAATAACTCCCTCACAAACCCATATAAATCATCAGATACAAATTACAAATTTCAAAATCTAGAAGATAGAAAGCAATATTGTTTCTCAATTGTAGCAGTCAACAAAGCTGGAAGATCGAATTCGAGTAGACAAATTTGTGCAAATACCAAAGGAGGTAATATCAATAACATTATTTACATGGTAATAAAGAGGCATAACAATGTGTCTCATTTTACCCTTCTTTGCTTCTTCATGCTTCATTAGACATTTTGAGTGTGTCTGATAATTTCGTTTAGATAACATTTCACTTAACAAATCACACATCATTTGCACATTATTGCTTTATGGTTCGTTCGAATTGAAATCGTTTTCAAATGTTGACTAAATTAAAATATTACCAAAATCTCTTTTCTGAGTATATAATCACTTCTTTCAAGTACCGACATTGTGTTGGATCCGTACGCTAGCATTTGTTCTTTTCGTGATTCTCTTATTTGAGGAAGTACTCCTTGGGAATTGTATCTCTTGGCGTAATATTACTAATTAATCATTAACTGTTTATATAAATTTCAGAGTGTTCCTTAATCGATCACCGTTCAATTTTGCTTTCCAAATTTCGCTTATATTTCACATATGTTGACTTCTTCTGTTTCTTAACGGTTTTTTCTTTTTTCTCGTAATTTTATCCTAAAATTATTAATTATGGGCTTGTTTTCAATCATGTCTGATTTAACATTTCTAACTTTAACTAACCGTATATTATCCGATTTTCTCCTATTTTTTGCAGAACCTTTTATTTCTTACATTACTTACATTTTTTATTACTTACATTTCTTATTATTTAATTACATGTCCTCAAAATTTCACTTCTTGTCTTAATATCTTTCATTTTGATGGTTTTATCCTCAATCCTGTTTGCCTAATTCTTTCGAAAACTTCTTTGATTACATTGCAGTGTTCCTCTTTTGTTCTTGTTGCAATTAATATGTTATCTAAGTAAACTGATGCTACCTTTTTTACCGGTTCCAAACCTTTACTCATTAATTCCTGAAAAGTTCCTGGTGCTGCTGCTATGCCGAAAGGCATACGTTTTGAAACAAAAAATACCGTCTTTTCTTGCAACTCCTTGTCTAATTCTACTTGGTAGTACGCATTTCCTAAATCTATTGTACTGAAATATTTGGCTCCGTGTAACCTATCCATCATCTCTGTTATGTTCGGCATGGGGAATGCTTATCTCTTTGTAATTAGGTTTAATTGTCTAAAGTCTCGGCATAGTATGATTTCATCCTTGTCCTTTTTCCACGCACATACTATTGGTGTGAGTTACATGGTCTTATTATTCCATTTGGTTCTAGCTCCTTAATTGCTTCTTCCAATTTACCCTCTAAATGCACCAGCTGTCTTCTTGGTTTTATATTTATTGTTCCCCCCGTTGTTTCTATTGCATGACATACTAAATTTATGCACCTGATATCCCAGTCGTTTGCTACGAAATATGCCTCGATATTGGTGGATTAATTTCTCTATTGATTTATCTTTCTGTGTTTCAATTGTTTTAACGCCTCTTTTCCTCGATCTTCATCCGTAATCTTTTCCCCAAATTTCGCCTCGAATATTCAAATCATTCATCATGTCAATGAAATGCACGGTTAAACATTTTATGTATAAAATATTATAAATGTTATGTTATATATAATACAAGTTGTTCTTTAGAAGGTTTTGATGAATACATGTATAACATGATTATTTTTAACAAACATTTATTTACATAATATGTATAGATGTAACAAATATATACAATGTATACAAGTTGATAATTCACAACAAATAATATCCATGAAGTAATGTTCGTATTCCATCTGCCAAATGTATAGATTGTCATCAAAGCAGTCTAGACTTTTTTTCCGCATCAATACTGTGGAGGCTTGATGTTCTCTGGATTGGATCCTTTGTATTTCAGAAATTATATTGATTTGTTCCCGCAGCACTCTCATATAATCATCGAATCCGATTAAGTTTGCTTATGTTGCCCGTTGAACTCCCTTGCCCCGCTTTTTTTATGTTTCCACTCACGTCAATGGCATGCATCTTCGACCGTAATGCAATGAATCTTGATATAATCTGTCTATTAACCTCCTCTTTAAACTTCCCAAGGACCTTTTTATTTGATTTTGAGTAATTTGGATGGTCGTTTGGATAGTCTGAAGTTAAAAATCTTACTTTTTCATTATTTTTCATTATACACGTAGAAATAAAAATCCAGAAAATTTTCATAATCCATTTAAGCATTTTCATACATTTAATTCAACAGTCACTCTTAACTGTGGATTTACCTAGATTAACTACAAGCGACTGTACATATATATGACTTGGGCACTACACATATACATTAGCTTCAAATCCTAGTTGAATTTTTGGGTCATGATGTTATACTGAAAATCATACATCAAGGTCTTGGGTAGATCCAGGATTGACATCCCCATATATATTGGCTTATTAAACTCCAGTAATGTCTTTAGCATGTGTATACTCACCAGGTTTTCTGTGTATATGATGCTGCTCTGGAAGTTTGATTTTGCAATGAGCTTCTTTACCCGCTTCCACACATCTTCCTCACATACAATTTTGATATTGATTCTGTTTTGAATATTCTCAATCGTTTTGCAAAAACGCTGTTGTTATAGAGCAGTGCTTCCCAAACTTTTTGAATGGCGGACTCCTTGCATTATAATTATTCTTTCTGTGGACCCCATATCAATATTTTTATTACAATTGTTCGTATTTTTTAACAGCATTATCTTCCTGAAAGCTCCTTTCAGAATCAGATGACTGATATTCTGGAATATGCGTAAAATTGCTTGCAATTTTTAGTGGTTGATTTTATTTCTAAAACACAGATAATAGTATAAAATGAAAATAATATGAAAATGAGTATATTGAGTATTATAAATGAAATATAATACTAATTTATAATAATCATAACTATTTTAGCAATTGATTTAAAGGACAGAGCAAATTAATTTTTTTATTTTTTGTGGTAGAACAAAGATGAAACCTGTTTTTCTTGACATTAATAATTTTCACTTTACCGGTCATTTTATTAAAAATAATATAGAATTTTTTAGTGTACCGATACTTCTGATTTTTTTACTTAGCTTGGTATTCAGCCATTGAGCGCCTTCCGAGAGTTCCACGTTGTATTATCTCTCTATATTTCTCCTTTCCAGAGAACGTCTCTTTATGTTGTTTTCTCTGAATAAATCTTTCTTACTTATTTTCTAACTTCATTCACTTTTTATATGATTTATATCCCGTCATTTGTCTGCTTGACATTTCTGAACTCAATTAATTGAAATTAAATTATTTTTAATTAGAACCATCAATTCCATATGATCTTTATGCCTATACAACAACAACAAATATGATTGATCTTCGATGGAGTCATGATGGTTCAACAGTTTATCATGGAGCGGTTGATTATTTTGAGATTCTGATAAATAAATCCTATGAAAATCCATATAAATCATCAAATAAACAATACATATTCAAAGATCTACCACCTGGAAAGCAATATTGTTTCTCTGTTTTTGCTATCAACAAGGCTGGAAGATCGAATTCCAGTAGAGACTTATGTGTTTATACAAAAAGAGGTAATATTGTAATAAATATTTAAATTAATTTGTTTCAATATTTTAAAAATATCAAAGTATAAATAAAATAAATATAAGCAAGAAATATAAGTGTTGACAAAGTAAGCACAATCGCGTGGCTGGTGCGGAAAAGTAAATCAAATAAATGAATATAATTTTAAGAAAGTTGTTTCCCGGACCATTGTTTATGAATAATGAATTTATACATGAGCTGTAAAAGGAATTATGACCTGCTAAAATTTTTCAGAGCTTCGTTTTTTTTGTTTTTCAATTTTTTAATTGAATATAATTTCTCTGTATCAGAAATATTCCTTTTAAAACATACACGAATCTCCTACTGAATGTTTACAAAACTCTCATATGATATGAAAAAGCATATTTAAAGAACTAAAAGTTAATAAAATTTTCAGACCTGAGTCTTAACTTTCTTTCGTCTATCTTTAAAAAAACACCAGTTATCAAGTTGTGTTATTTATTGATTACTATCAGCTTAATACCACTATTATAAAAAACTGCTATATGTCATTGAACTAAGATGAACTGACAAGATTAACCTATGCAAAAAGGTTATGTAAAATTTATCTTAAGAAATAGTATTTTAAGAATTAGTCTGTTCATGAGCACATAGATAAGAGTGGCACCACTCCTCAGTTTGGTCAGTAAAAGCTTTTGTAGTACCTTGGTGGTTTATAGTTGGCCTCCCATCTCTTTCAATGGTATTGAACCGTAGGCTCTTTAAGAGGGTCAACCTCTACGAGGTTGACAGCTTTCCGCTTACGATGTCTCTTCGGACTCCCAGTAAAAAGCGACTAACCATGTGCGGATTTTCCATGATTTAGCATTCTTTTGGCCGTTCCAGTGAACTTTGAATAGGCAGCAAAGGGACAGTTGAAATTTCCTTTTTCATATAAATCGATTAAATGGAAATTTAACACTTCTAATGAGATTGTGTCAGAGAGATTCGTTGAAATCTTCGTATTGTCGGTTCGTACCTGAATACTGCTTGTAACTGTTGGATTGTCGTCCTTTTTCCTGCTATCACGGATCAATTTTATCCCACCATAGAAATCACCATCACAACAATCATCTACTTTTTTCTTTGATGCTTCTGTTGGATTTGATTGGATTGATTTGCTTCTTTCGTGTGATCTGATCTTGTTTGGTAAGTCACCCCTTTGATGTATAGCTCCTGGAGCAGTACTGACATGGATAAAGTTTCTGCTTGTCCGGTGCGTTTCATGATCCATTTTGATATATCTATTGAGCTTCTTTTATTTTGCTAAGGCCTTCTCGTACAGCTTGTAGTGACATTGGACCATTTTCCTTCTCGGTTTGATCAGTTTCGGAAGATCTTCGGTCTTCCTTCCTACGATACTCCTGTTGCGCATTAAATAATCTAGCCTGTCTCGCATTCGGAGTTGAGCGCCATCTGCTAAAAAGCTAATAACAGAGTCAGCAGGGGCGGTCTCTCCGAACACACATTCCGCATCAATCCTTAGGCATTCTTTGAGTTTCTATTTACTTCTTCCGCGATCTTTCTATTGCATTTCATTGTGCTTTTCAAAATTCTTTGCACACGTAGGGGACCTTTTCCTGTTGACAATAGGATGTGGAACAGAGGCCGTCTCTTGGCAACGATGTTCATTGGATGATCTAATCCGATACTGATCGAGTCCATTCTTATATGATCTTTCTTATCTACATTTCATGCTGTTCTTGCACACGCGTTATGTAAGGCTTCAATTATTCTGATGAGGCTCTGGTTTCTACGCAAGTTCACCGAGCCAAAGAGTATGATATGAAATATACAGCTTTCAATCAGTCCCTTTTTGCTTCTTAAAGTAAGCATATTACTTTCCATTACCGGATCAAGTTCCATTAGCCTGGTTCTCACTTTTTTATCCTTTCCTTGATTTCGTGCTGACAAGCACATTTTTTGGTAAACTGGAAACCCAAATAGTTGAATTCATTAACCCATTCTATTTGTATGTCATTGACATTCGCGGCTGTATGTATTCTTTGCCCATTCAAATCCAAAGTCTTAGTTTTTAAGATATTGATTTTCAGACCAATCTTAGTGAAAACACTATTTAAGATATCCAGATAGCTGAGCGGATTATTGTAGTCAGGAACGTAAGTAGCAGAATATCGCAAGATAAAATACATCTTAAAGCTATGATGATCGAGTTTAACTCAATGAAAAATGTGTTTGAGTATTGTCGAACATCACAATTCATATGAGCTTCTTGGAGACGAAGAACTCATTGGAAGTGACGCAGACTGCTCGTAGCATGCAAGGGGCACGCGCGCAGGTCGGCGTTTATTTCCATGAGATTCTCTTTGTCCTGTTGAGGAACGTAATAAAAAGTTTGAACTTGATTAGAATTAAAATCATCCCCTCCAGAAACTGAGCTACCAGTCGGATCATCCTCGCTACTGGTCAAGAAACCGAAGGCGCTCTAATGTTTACACAACTTGTTGATGTAAGCAAAGGAGGCGCGTCTACTCCCCAAGTGTAGTGAATGTGAATGTAGAGAAGTAGTGAGAATTAGAGTTGTCGTTGAACTCTAAGAAAACGGATGGGAGCTCAGAGCCAACGAAGATGTTGTTTCGAAGGAGAGCACGACAATTCTTGAAATTTTCTGAGTATTTCTATTGCATGAACGAAAATATTCTATTCCATGTCGGAAACCGAACTGCCAGTCACTCAGACTGTTTTCAAGTATGGAAAGGATTCTGTTCGCAATGAGCCTGGCATGGTATTTTGCCACCAACTTCTATTAGGAAGATACCTCTAAAGTTGTTGAGGTCTTTCCTAGATCTTTTTCCTTTGTACATAATTATGATCTCTGCATCACTCCACGACTTTGAGAAAATCTCTAGTCCACTTCAGATTCTATGAAAACATTCCTCTTTTTCCATCATAATTCTGTCCCTTCCCATTTGAACAACTCTGGATAATCCCGACCGTGCCCGTTGCTGTCCCCTTATTCAGTTGACTAATTAGTAGACCGACTTCTTCGATTTCTGGGGATCGTTTAGTGCTCCGATAGTATTTATGCTTTCTCTGATTAGTTGAATTCAGTTGTTTCATTCCAATTGCTACTGTCGAATAATTTGTAGAAGTGATTAGTTAGTTTCATATCTGACACTGCTGTTTTGGTCGTAAATAATGTGTATTCCTTCGTGTCTGGGTTACACAGCAACCTCATTTCCTGGAAGAGCTCTTTTAGCCGGCCATTTTGTCCATTGCATAAGATCTGCGAGATGTTCTGCCCAATGGTATCTACTGTGTTACGTTTCCAAACTCGAATATTTCTGAGTACTTTCTTACGAGCTTCCTTAGATTCGTGGTGTGTCGTGTCATTCCTGTTGTTGACAGATTTCTTTCTTTTATCCCATTATTCCCGTAATAATGTCATCAGTTCACTCTGAAGCTCTTGTAACTGTCTCTGGTGAAGTGAATTCGCCTGCTCGATTTTACACAACTAAAAGCCGCTGCTTTAATACCCTCTGTAATACCAGTCCAGTAGGTTCCCATATTTTTGCTTATAACTTTTAGCGATTCTTCGACATTAGCCTAATGGGACGCTAAAAAGATTATGTCAGGTATCTTTTCTTCTTTCCGTTTTTTGCTAATTTTGCTTCTGAGCCTATTTCTCTTTATGAGCCTCCGCATTTAGCACAGAGAGTTCATGGTAAGATACGCAGTCAAGTTCTGGTGGAAGACCCGCTGAAAACACCGTGGTCTCCCAATTGTGAATTATCTTCGACAAACGAACTTCTGTCGCATAGTCATCAATAGAATCGAAACATGATGATTTGATCAAAGACAGCTTGTAGAAAAGTTTACGAAGCTTCAAACCATAAACATTATCTAAAATTCTAAAAATCTCATCCGCATTTCTCTGCTAATCTTTGGATAAATTCATATAAATAGTAACACCTGCTCAACTTAGGACGAACGGGAACAACGCGGCCGTATCCTTTATATGCTGACAGCGATCATCATTGAAAACTGGCCTTTCCACAATTCCCATGAATTTTTTTCTTGTTCCTTCTGAATTTTTCCAAGTATTCCAAAATTTCTGTAAAATTCGCTATTGTCCGAATAGCTTGTGACACTGATAACAATGAATAATTAATTAAAAACCAATAAGACTGAAAATGTCAAGCTATGTTTAAATTCACCATAATTCCATATTATTTAAAAAAAACTTTGCTATTTCATTAATTCAGGAAACATACAAAAGTTTTCTTTTTAATTGTCCTGAAAAAAATCAACTTGTAATAATAAAAATGTCGAAAATCATAATAATGTTTTGGATATAAACACTATTATTTGACAACATTTTTGATTGATTTATTTTTATTAGAACCAACAATTCCATATGATCTAAATATCTTTGCAATAACAACAAATATGATTGATCTTCGATGGAGTCATGATGGTGAAACGACATATAATGCACCGGTTGATTATTTTGAAATTCTAATAAATAAATCATTGACAAATCCATATAAGTCAAAAAATAAACAATACATATTTAAAGATCTAGAACCAAGAAAAAAATATTGCTTCTCAGTTTTTGCTGTCCACAAAGTTGGAAGTTCAGATTCCAGTAGAGAAATTTGTGCATATACCAAAGGAGGTAATATTATTTGAAATATTTTAATTAATTTGTTTCATGATTTGATAAACATTAAATTAAAATAAAAAAGTATATCCAATAATTTTACGTGAGGACAAAATAAGCCAAAATATGCAGCATTGATTAGGGTCTCTTGGTGATTGATAAATCCTTTCTCATTATTGTTGGGGCCATTATTAAAAGCTTTGGTTTTATCATCGATGAGCAATTTTTGATCACTGATTCCGACAAATGTTTTAGGGAAATGAAAGCATTTGATTATCATTGGTGTTCTTCGTCGCATTTCTAGAATTTTAAAGCTTTCAAATTTCAAAGAAATCGCATTTTTTCTGTTCGTTGTGTAACATCAATTTCAGAAATCATTTTTACTCAATTTATAATTTTTTATAAACAATTGTCAAACAAAATTTTCAACTATTTTCTTAATTTATTAAACAATTCGTCGATCTCAATTTTTCAAATAATCTTTCATTATTTTAAAATTTTTATCAAATAAAATAGCATTTAATTTTTTAATTTTAAAGTTTAATGTAAATATGTATGACAATTATTATTTTAACGTATATTTAACTTTTAATTTGTTTAAATTTAAAATTCGAAAGCCAATTGAAAATATTTATTAATTTCGACAGTTTAACCGTCATCCTCAGAACAAATGATTTTTCAAGCGAAATTTATTTATATATTCAGTTAATGATTACGTAATCAATACGTAATCAGTACGTCATTTAAAAACTCTCAACAAAGTTGTAGAGAGTGCAGTTTGAACGTTAATTTTAGGATCCAAAGATCTTATATATAACGCTTCACATATCACTCTCTCCTAATAATTTTTAAATTGAGTGCACAGAATTTTAAAGTGTTGTGAATTTATATCTCCTTTACAATGACTTCTATGTCCTGCAATGTTACTTCCACCTTCATTGAAACTGTGTTCTTGGATTCTCTTACAGAGATGACGTGAAGTTTCTCCAATGTATGTCGTGTTACACCCATTACATGTATATTGGTAAATGAGATCCGAACACAATCTCAAGGGCGTTGGAGATTTATTGCCGAACATGCTGTCAATTTTCTGGGTACGGGATATTACTTTTAAACTTATTGCATTATCTAACGCTGTCAAAATAGAATGTTTAAATATTTTAAACCCCTCTGAATATGGTACAGTTAACACATAACCAATTCCCAAACCTTTATCATTAGTGTTGCAAGATTGCTCTTGATCTTGAACATCTAAAATTTTAGTATTACTTTTTTGTCAATTAATTTATCAATAGTTTCCTATGTTAATTTCTTCACTATTGATTTTGAATATCCGTTATCATATAATAATTTGTTTAATTTATTAAGGCTTTCAATACATCCTTTATATGTAGATGAAAGAGCCCATGATCGAAAAATAAGACATTTAATCATATTTCGACGATATTTGGATTCACAAAAACTGATTTGTGTTGTATAAAACCCCGTGTCAGTTTTCTTTCTGTAAATCTCCGTCTCATAACGTCCGTTTTTTCTCTCAATTAATAAATCAAGGAGGGACAATTTCTTCTATTGTTCTTTCTCCATAGTAAACTTTACATTTGAATGTAAGAAGTCATATAATTTAAAAATGGAGAAATATCTGTTTCATTTTGAAAAATCAAAAAAATATCATCAACATAGTGTTTATACGCTAGAGGTTTCCAACCGACAAAAGAATCGATTTTATCTTCAATACTTGAAAGAAATATTGAAGCCAAAGTGGGGGCTAATGGTGAACCCATAGCTACTCCATCAACTTGTTTGTACCAGTAATTATTGAACAAAAAAATGCACATTTGACGTGGCAAAACTTAACAATTCACGAAATGCAACTTCATCAAGTATTCTATGATTAGTAGTATTACTTCTCCAAAGATTGAAGCACAAATCAATATTCTCTTTCAATGGAACGTTTGTAAACTGACAACATCAAAAGATGCCATAATTTCATCAGTATTTTTAATATCAAATTTTGAAATAAAATCCACAAATTCAAAACTGTCAAGACAACCAAAACCTTTTGGAATTAAAGGTTTCAACATGATGGCGAGAAATTTTGCAATTTTATATTGTGATATTCTAATCATCGACAATACTGAACGCATCGGAACACCTTCTTCATGTACCTTAGGTAAACCATAAAGTTTAGCAGGTTGTGATCCTACTGGCTTTAATTTCTTCGCAACATCTTTATTTATGTGATTATTACTAGCCAATTTTAATAATAGGGAACTCAAATATTCGTCATCTTTCAATGGGGACAATTTTCCGTTTTTTCTAAATTTTCGATTTTCTTTGAGAGTTTTTAAATGATGTACTGATTATATATTGATTACATAATCATTAACTGCATATAAAAATAAATTTCGTTTGAAAAATCATTTGTTCTGACGATGACGGTTAAACTGTCGAAATTAATAAATATTTTCAATTGGCTTTCGAATTTTGATTTTAATCATTTTCCAATTTTATTTCAATTTATTCACAATTGTTTAAATTTGTTGTTTATTTTAATTCTGTGAAAAATATTTGTAACATCTATTTCCGAAATCATTTTAACTCAATTTATACATTTATTAATTACAGTTTTTTATTAATGGCACAAACAAACAAATTCTCAAACCATATAAATAACTTAAATGCTAATTTCAACAATCCATACTCACCACATTAAAAACACGAAAAGAATACTCAATATAACAAACCAGAAATTTACATTTACTTAAACAAATAATTACCAAATTGGAAAACATGAAGATGGAAAATAAAATGATTAAATTAGGAATTGCAGAACTTAGAAAAGCACATAAAGAAATAAAATCTAAGTACTTCCTTGAATCATTTGAAAGTCAAAAATATCAGATTCCGAGTAAACCAATTGAGAGCGATTACTATATGCTGGTACCATAAAAATTTCAAAGAAAAGCATTCAATTGCAAAATTCCGTGCTCATTCAAATAAAGAGAAGAATCAATTAGAAAGAAACCAAGAATACGAACATTTTACAATTTAAAAATAAATGAAAATACCCACAATTACACTCTTAATAAAGCAAATGAAATAAATTCAAAAGAATGAGACAGAAACTTTACAAGACCATTTAAAATACATCAAACAGAAAGAACTACATTAATAGTCACAAATATTCGTGTATTGAAAATATCTCTTCAAAATGCACAGATAGCAAACCTTATAAAAACAAAAGATTTTCTATAATCAAATCAAATCAAACGGAAGAAAACATTTTACCATCAAAAATCCCCTTGATTTATGTAAGAAATCAATGAACAAAGACTTACACTCACAAACTGAAGACACTTTAACAAATAAATTAAAAGATAACTACACACAATCAAACGATACAACAATGTTACATCGTGAAAACTCCACAAATTTATTGAGAACATAGATTCAATCAATCAAAACAGAATAAAAAACTCTAAACAAAATCGTACGAAGCACAAAACTTGAAATCTACGATCTAATAAATTTAGACAATAACAAAAAAGAATCAACGTTATACACAATAGCAAATAATAACGAATTCGACATGAATTGAACGTTAGTTTGATGAATGACTCCACATGCAGAACTATCAATAGTAAATTTCATACACTCAAAGATTAATTAAAAACAAACACAGTAGCTCCGCTCTTCTCGGCGGGGTACTATTGTAATATCTCTCGATATTCTTTTTTCATATTTTTTTGTTCTGTGTCCTAATGTTTGCCTTTGGTCGGATTGTCTGTATTTTAGTGTTTTCATCACTTACACCCGGCTTTTACAAATTCATTCAGTTGTATGGGTTTTAACCAATTCGACTTTAAAGTGGATAAAAGAATTAAATAGAGAAGTCTGTATATTTGTTTGTATATATTGGTGTGTGGAAATATATGTGTGTATATTGTGTGTATATCGAACTCAAAAATATTCAAATCTTTTAAAATATTAATTGATTTTTTTCTGTTTT
This sequence comes from Girardia tigrina, assembly GCA_001938485.1. Classification (NCBI taxonomy): domain Eukaryota; kingdom Metazoa; phylum Platyhelminthes; order Tricladida; family Dugesiidae; genus Girardia; species Girardia tigrina. Next base: position 15,416 of record MQRK01254796.1, read on the forward strand.
TTAATTATTTATTAAATCTTTTATTTATTAATTTAATTTAAATTTCTTTTTTATTTATTCACTTTAATCTAAAATATCAAATATACAAGCAAAGCGAAAAAGAAACAAAAAATATTAGTGATTGTTGCTCAAATACGAATATGTAAATGCCAATTTGAATTTTTGTCCTGGCAGGAAAAAAATTTGAATTTGAATCAATAATAATATAATTGATCCGCCTGATCTCTGGGTTGCCCTGATGATCATTCGGTGGCAGCTGAGGCGTTCATTTGAAATTGGAATAAGAGCTCGGAATCAATGTCAATAAAGATGCACTGGGCCTATAGGTAACCTAATTCAAATATTGAGGAGATCATCTCTCTTCGCTCTACTGGAACGGTATCAATCAAGGATGGAAGCATTTGAATTAAAAAAAATTAGCGGTTATCAATAAGACATTGTTAATATTCTTATTATCTGTGGCGCTTCAATATATTATTTGGAAAACTCGTGAATAAAAATTCAAATCCTCGAGTTCAAAAATTATAATTTGATCACGAAATTCAAACTAAAAAACAATTACAAAAAGGCTGAAAATAATAATCAACAATTGCCCATAAATTTCTTTCGTCAAAAAATCATAATAATAATAAACAACTGTTAGATTTTTTTAATATCAAATTGACAAATTCGATTTACTTGCCATCAAACATAATAATTCTTCATTCAAAAACACAATCGAGAAAAGTATCATTTTTCCTTTTAAAAAAAGTTCATAATTGAGCCAAGATGTTTCAAATCAAAATTTTATACATCAAATAATTCGTCATCACAATTTCTTACAATCGATAAAACAAGTTACATCGTCAAAAAAGAAATTTCGTTACATAAAATTCAGTGAAAATAATTTATAAAACATGAAAAAGTGATTAACTCAGGGCCGCCGCGTGGGTAAGAGGCGCCTTTGTGCCAGATTATTTTCAGCGCCATTCCCCAAACTGAACCCCCATGTCAAAAACTATGACTGTATCGAACGAAGTTGAGCGATCTACACTGATCGCATCGCACGAAGTCACGAGCGCGCTTTCATAGCGTGGTAGAATAAGGTATACGTTGCGCCCGCGTTTCCAATATCTCTCTAATAAATCCATATTTGTCACTTTTTCTTTTTTATCATTTAATTTTTTTATATTTAATTTTAATATTTTTTATTTAGTGAGGTGGTGCCGAGTGAAAGAGGCGCCTTTTTCACTCGGCGCCCTTGTGCGGGGCACAATATGAACAATCATACGCGGCGGCCCTGGATTAACTCACTTTTACAAACGCTCGACTCTCACTCTCTGATTTAACCCATCAGAGCGAGTATTTCTATCTCTTGGCAAATCGAGTAAAAAACTCGATTGTCACACACATTCGAACACACCAATTCCCACACAACGGTGATAGCAAAATGGAAACACCCCACACACACACTGATGGAAAAAAAATGTCAGATATTTCGAACAAATAATTAGTCAAATGACTCAACAAATTGATTTGAAAAATAACAAAGAATTTTTTTGTTCAGCATGAAAAAAATTCTTTTTAAATTTAAATCTTTATTAATTTTTTGAAATTATTTTATTATTTAATTGTTTAACTTGGTTTAATTTAATAAACAAATCAATATTTAACAAAAAGAAACGATAATAATTATTAACGATTGTCATACGAAGGTTGATTTGTTTGTCTTGAGAGATTCGAAATAAAGAAATAGAATTAAAATTTGAAATATAAATAATATTACACAATTTGAATTCCAAACAATAAGAATCCAAATACAATTTATGAGGGGTTAATTTAAATTTTTATCTCGCCTGAATAGTTTATTATTTTTTTAATTTAAAGGGTAAAATATTTTTATGTTAATATGCTTATTAAATATTTTAAAATTAAAAATGATA
>MQRK01254796.1:31312-41821 GCA_001938485.1 Girardia tigrina
ATTCCAAGTTTTGTTAAACTAAATATTATTTTATTTGAAGTTAATAATTTTACTAAAAGAATTATTTAAAAATTTTCCTTTATAAAATTTTATCAAAAGTGTTCACATGTATTTTTTCGAAATCCTAACAGAAGTTATTTCTGGTAGGGTTACTACACTGATGTCTCTTGCTTCTGGTGAGTTGCAAGTATTTTACGATAACTAATTGTGTTATAAATAATTTGTGTGTTACGATAATACAAATTTTAACTATTTGTCTGATTTTCTTTTCTGAAAATCCAATTTTCCCACTATATTGCACTGGCTGATTACGAATCCACTTTTACTTTCTGACCAGAACCTCTAGTTTGTCTTATACAGCTACCCTGGTTGTAAGACAAAATAAATACTGTAACTTTGATAACATTTATTTACAATGTTACAAATTTTGTGCTTCATACAAAAACAATGTTGTCTAAGTTGCAGAAGAAGGACCTGCTTTTTGTACCCACTCGCCACCTCAAAACATATTGCCACTGCTCTTTCGCTTGTATCCAGTGACTGGAGTGTCCTTCTCCAGAGTCCAGCAGTAGTCTGCCCACATCGTCTGACTCCAGTTACCTTGATACAACTTTTCCAAATAACCAATACCCTGGTGAAATCTTTCCCATGCTCGTCATTGACGTCACCAAGGTTGGCAGAAAAGAAGTCCAGGTGAGAGTGGAAAAAATGAATTTTCAGGGACAGCACAATTTGCGCAGCATTTGTGTGGAGCACAATCCTTGTCTCAATCATTAATCTTTATATAAAAATACTGCTCGTAAGCATTTGTTATGAGAGGTGTTATGTATTTCTCTCTTCCTTTTTAAATAAATTCCCCGCAGATGTAACAGAAAGAGTGGGGTGGTCGCTTGCAATGTCTTGGCATGTTGTAATTGATACGAAAAATGAGATGCATTGGCTTTGCAAGCAAATTTTTATACAAAATGTTACTAAAAATAGAACACAGGAAATTCTAGACTTTGCTAAATATATATATTTGACGGTAGGCTACAGAGCTATATTGAGAATTTGTGTAAATCTTGTAATTGCAAATATTTTACTTTTGATAAAGAATTTTGAGAAACAGCATTTATTTTTAAAATGTGCTTAACCACGTTAAGGTTATCACCATGCTGTTACATTTTTCTATGAAGAAACATTTTTTTGGAAGAGAATCAATAAGAGTTAAAGAATTATTTTTTGTTGTAATACTTCAGTTTCAGTAGATTTAAGTAAGAATAAGCAGCTACTTTATTTTTGTCGATTAATCTCTATCAATAAGACTAAAGAAACTTTTTCTCAACATTTTTTCTTGTTGGGATACACGTAAAGATACATCACACAGAATCCTCCTGTACAAAGTTCATCATAACTTTCCATTTCTTTGTTTTTGAATACAAATCAGTACATATTTTTATTAATATTGTAGATTGAGAAATACGAATTTTTACAATGGAAATATGTTTTACAAAATAAATATTGGTATTTTATTTATATTAAAAAAGTGCTTATTTAATTCATTTAGAACCATCTGCGCCATATGACCTTTACTTCCATGCAATATCAGCAAATATGATTGATCTTCGATGGAGTCAAGATAATGAAACACTCTATTATGGAGCAGCTGATTATTTTGAAATTATTATAAATGATATTTCATCTGAAAGATTTGAATCAAAATATAAGTCGTTTATAGTTAGAGATTTAAAAAATAAAAAGCAATATTGCTTCTCTGTTGTTTCCATCAACAATGCAGGTAGATCTAAACCTAGTCTATCTATATGTGCCACGTTGAAAGGAGGTAAGATCTTAATTGATATATTAATTCATGTTTTAATTTTATTCTTTAATTTATATATAATTATTTATAATAAATTATTATATATTCTATTGTTATAAATGAACTATCAATATCAATATATGCGATTTGACTATAAAATTAATTTAAAAGATAAGGATCCGACTGTTGAGGTTTTTTTAAGTGCCTAAAGTATCACAAAATATTGAATTCTTAATAAAATTTGGAGGAGACTTACTATTCTAAAAGTTAAAAGGAAATCCGTAATCATTTCAAAACACAAAATGTAACAAATCTATAAATTTTATACTAATATGACAACATTAAAATTAAACAGGAATGAAAAAAAAATTCCTCGTGGAAAATACTTTAGTGTAGTAAGGATATTATGGTTAAATGCCTTTTCAAGATTTTATTCAATGACTGAATATATTTAGAAATAAAGTAAACTCAGTAAAATAAAAAAACCCAAGTCGCTATGTACGTTTATTATCTATATTATTATCTACTTACTAGAATCATCAGTACATATTATTTTTTTAATTTAATTTCTCTATTTCTTAATAATTTAAGGTTAGGGTTAGGGTAAGGGGTTAGAATAGGGGTTAAGATTTAGGTTTAGGTTTAAATGACTTTTTTAATAATTAATTTTCAATCATTCTTTAAATTCTTTAAATTATAACAAAAAGCAAGATGAGAGTAGAGAAATAAATGAAATTCCACATAAATTATATTGCACCATCAACAATGTTCAAATTTATTTTATGAAAAACATAAAATACAATTGTCTCAGCTATGCTCTCAACGCCAAGTAATTCAAGCACAAATCAGTTTTGGCATGTGAAATAAAGTTTTAATTTTGATGAAAGTGTTGCGAATATAGATTATTGCTATCAAAATGAATGTTGTGTGCAAATTTTGTTTAACAAAATCTTTCATAATTGAAAAGCCCTTGCATGGAACATTTCACTCAATGCTTTCGTAAGGAAAAACTAAAACTGCCTACGCCTACAGGCATTAATGTCAAATTTACTTGATTATGCACACTTTTTGCGCGATCTAATGAAAAACCTTGGAAATCTGCTTTGTGATATATTTCGAGATTAGAAAAGCTCAATCAACAATGTATTTTCCTTTTTTTAATGGGAGCCAACATTGTTGGTGTTCCAGGATGTTTTCCATACGTTTTCAAAGTTCTAACTTTAATACTAAATTTAGCTATAATCATTGAAAGATTTATAAAAGTAAATGTTTTCTGTTCCTTTTTTTACAGGTTGTCATCACAGGCAAAAACATACTAGTAGTAAAATATTGAACAATTTATTGTTATTATCTGAAAACACAAAATTTATTGTTGAAAACTTCCTAATTAATTTGTTTAATTATAAATAAACAAATGAAGATAGTGAAATTTTAAATTTTGTCCCAACAATTGATTGTCATTGAATACATTGACATTTTTATCTTCATTGACAATAGAACGCCATCTCTAAACTTGGATTAGTTTGCATTCACAAATTAGTTGATCAAATCTCTCCTAGCCTCTGCTTAACTAGAAAATAAATAATTCTTTTTTCATTAATCTTCGAAGTTTCCGTCTATGTTATTCAAAATCAACATATCTCAGAGTATTGTTGCTTAGTTCGGTTGTTTGACGAATTACATGATATTCTTTATTTTTATCTGAATTTTCTTTTACCTATAAAAATATAAGAAAAATGGCTAAAAGGTAACATAATAAGTAATTTATGATATCAATGTTTTTTATGAAATTTGTTGCATTTCGATGTTTCAACTTTTTAATATTTGATTTACACCACAAAATCATCATATTCAACTTTCATTCTCATCATCCTAAATGAAATTTTGACATAATTGAATACATAATCGTTTCGTAAATATATAAGTTGCAAACTAATGTTAATTTAATCTGAAAATGACATTAATTAACTTTGAAAAATTGTGCCTACAATTGTTAATTTATTTATTTAATTTGGAACACGGATCATGGAGTTTTATATGATCGCGAGTCAAAGGGCTTTACGAAACCCCACGGCGAAATTAATGTAAAGGTTCATTTCGGTGAGCTGTGATGTGACCTTGTCCGGTTTTCCCGGATGAGTGCAACATCAACCCGTCTGAACGTGTTCGCATCTGGGCGGAGTTTGAGCGATCGTGTAAAGACCCGAAAGATGGTGAACTATGCTTGTGCAGGTTGAAGTCAGAGGAAACTCTGATGGAGGACCGCCGCGATTCTGACGTGCAAATCGATCGTCGGACATGAGTATAGGGGCGAAAGACTAATCGAACCATCTAGTAGCTGGTTCCTTCCGAAGTTTCCCTCAGGATAGCTGGCGTTTATGATTCCGTAGTTGAACCTGGTAAAGCGAATGATTAGAAGTATTGGGGGCGAAATGCTCTCAACTTATTCTCAAACTTTAAATGGGCTCGAAGTGCGCCTCTCTTTAATATTTTTGTTGCAGGTGTACATCGAATACAAATGCCTAGTGGGACATTTTTAGTAAGCAGAACTGGCGATGTGGGATGAACCAAACATCATTAGTAATTAAAGCAATTATTTTATAAGGATTTTCTTTTATAAATAGATATTCAACTGATATCTTATATTTATGTATAATGACAATCATATATTTTATGATTAATGTTTATAAATTGTATAAATGTTTTTTGAATTAAGCTTTTGGGCCGTGGGTGCTCCCTATTATAATACAGGTTTACATGGTAACTGTTGCAGGCATGCTTTCCTGACATGACTTGAATTGTCAATGATTCCCTGTATTCCCAATCGGTCAACCATATAAATACTAACGCGGCCATTGGTTGCTTAAGAGCGGAGATCGGACTGGATCTGATGTGCCCAACAACAACCCTTAAATTAAAAATAAATGAAGCTTATAGCGATAAAATCACTGTACATCAATGACTGTACATTGTATCATTTTGATAGAAATAATTATTAATATAATATGGTAAATTAAAAATTCATCTCCGTTTTGACAAAATAAACGTCCGAAACATTGGAATTTATCTACCTCAATTCGATCTAATTCTCATCCTAACCCATCTCCTACATCGGGGTTTTTAACAAAACTCACAGTCACTCATTCGCTACAAAAATTAGTAAAAGCAGAATTCCATAAAAAAGAAGTGACTAAACACTAGATCACAAATATTCCATATTAACTTGCTCCGATCAAGAGGATCAGCGTAAGATTTATTTTCATTTTACCTGTCCACCTGTATTGTGATCAACACATTATCTGTTTCTCGATCTTTCTGTTATCGTTCCAACGTTTATATACACATTTAAAACAAACTAAGGAAATTAGTTATATTAATTTATATTTTTATAAACATAGAAGAAAGTTCAAAAATCGATTAATAGATCTTTTAACTCTCAAATAGATATATTTTTATTTAGAACCAAATGTACCAAACAATGTCCAGGTTCTCTCTGTCAAATCAACATCAGTCCTTATAACCTGGGCGGCGCCGGACATCACAGATAATAACGGAGCTCCCAAAAAATATGAAATTTATGTTAAAAATTTAAAAATAAATATCTATGAAACGGAATTTACTTATTTTAATATTTATAATTTAAATCCATGCTCGGAATATTGTTTTAATGTTGTTGCAATTAATGACAATGGAAGATCGGAACCTTCAGAAACTTCTTGTATCTTCACAAAAGCCAGTAATATTAATGTTTATTGATATTAAAATATTTATGTAAGCAGTTTTTGATCAAATTAGAATACTTCCGACAATGAAAAACATTTCCCCATCGGTAACAAATATCGAATGGGAGTATAAAAATTCCTTCAACTGTCCGGTGTCATATCGAGTCGAGTATTTCCCAAAAGATCAAAATGGACATATCGTATTTTTCAATACAAGTAAAATTCAATAAAAACAATATATGAAATTGAGAAATATAATATTAGATGACAAAAAAGTTGATCTTCAAAATTTGAAGCCATTTACAATTTATGCGATAAAAGTGAGAGCAGAATTTGAAAATGAACATGGAGACTTTTCGGATTTGAATGAGTTTCAAACAAAGGAAATATCACAAGAAAAGGAAAAAGAAAAGGAAAAATGTGATGCAAAAGAAAATGACAAACAACAAAACAAGAATGAAACTAACACAATAGATGGTGAATTATTTTTTTAATTATTTTTGTAATATCTCGCGATATTATTTAGTTGTCCTGGGCCAGTACCTTCTGAGGAGCAATACTCTAAGTTGCCACCTCCAGATAGTTGACCAGAGCAACTTTAAATATAAATAAATAGATAATAATAATAATAAATTAAAGTCAATTAAAATGATTTAATAATATATTGTGTAATTTGCAATACTCATTTATTTTCTGTAAAATTATTATTGTTTAATACAAGTTTATTAAATTATTGAATATTCCTTTTTATTTATACTATTATATTAAAAGAGAATTTTGGGCATTCATTATTTGCTACTAAGTTCACTTTTACTATTATTTAGAACACCAATTTGACATCTTTATTTTTATTAACACAACAAGGTTGATTGTCCGCAAGACAATCTTTGTCTAAGTTTTCGTATGAGTACATCCTAACTAAATTAATTAATGACTTTAATCTTATCATTTTTAGCAAATGAAAAAGTAAAATAATTGTTAAAATATTTATTCAAAATTTTTTTGGTTAAAATATAACTGATTATTAATTATTTAAAAAATTACTTTAATTTATTTATTTAAAATTGTAAATAAAATTAATTAACTTATTTAACATTTTAAAATTATTTTAAATTAAAATAAATTTAAACATTACATATTTTTAAATAATAGGACAATCAGGATGGATGGTCAATCAGAGCGAGTATTTATCTACTTCATTCTGTTCGATACCCAAGAAAACTAATTGAATCCCTTATAATTTGTCGATATCATCATGTCTCCCTAAAATTGTCACGTCCCTTCCTGCACTTCCACCTGCGGAGAGGTTGTTCTCATGACGAAACTCTTGCACATGTTCTTGTGGGTTGCCAATCTATGAGTAGCTTCTGGATGGCAAACATAATGTGATACTTGATATTGTTGCTGTCGAAATTATAATGCACTCTGGTGCGGTCTTGTGTGTTAATAATACATGCCAGTACTTCCCTTTAAGGGATCGTGTTGATCTGGTAGTTTATTTTGAAAATATGCATACGTTTTTTCTTGTTGATATCAAGTGCCGTTACGATATCATGCACAATCTTGAGATTGCTGACATCAAAAATGCAGACAAGTAATTTTATCTTCTCGAAACAATCATTGAAAATTGACGGATTAAAGTTGTATTATATACTTTCATTTTTGATGCATTACGTGCATGGATGCCCAAAAATGAAACTATCCCTAATGGTTTACATTTACGTAAATCAATCGCTACATTGATCAATGCCTGTGAGAAAGACAAAACGTTCACAACTATGATGATGCGATTCACGACTCAGAAGAAACCATGGATACGCTGCAAGAGCGTCCAATCTTTGATAATTGTAATTCCGACTTGGTCTTTGGGTCTGATCATGGTTTGTGGTAGTATCTTGAAGAAAGTATTGAGGATCCATATTTACCGTGACATCACTTTTTATATTGTATAGTGTGTCCCATAAATAGTTGGAAATTTGAACATAATACCTACACTTCTAAAAATGAAAAATTTAAAACAATTTTATTTTTATCAGATTCAGCATAGAGTTTTGTTTAAATAGTTGAAACATTGTTATTACTTTTACGGCGGACTTACAAATATGAATCTAGCTTTAAGCGATAAATTACTGTTAGTGAAGCATTATTACTTCCAAAGAGAGTCGGTTACTGGAGCGATACGTGAGTATCACACAGAGAAAAACATAACAAAGAATTCTGTGAGACTTTTCCATTCAAAAGTGGATTATTTGCTGAAGAACTTCTTGGAAACAGGTTCATTAAAAAACGAAGTCCTCCTGGTCGAAAAGAGAACGATGAAAATGTTAACGTCATAGCTACATTTTATTCTTTTTCATCGCACTTTTTACAATTCGGCTTCTCAACTGTACATTTTCCGCATACGTACTTTTTAAAATTTTATACAGATTTTATTCATCTAATTATCTTTACAATACCTTATCTGACATGTTTTCTGTTCACGGGAATCTGTACTTGTAATTGCGATGGGTATTGGTTGATTTTCTTTACCTATCTCTTGTTGGTATTCGATGGCAAGTTCTTCTGCCAATTGGAATAGAAATTCCTGTCTTGTAATTTCTCCTCTCGTAGTTTCTTTATATAAAACCCATGCATTTTCCCCTGCTAAATCCAAGATATGAAAAAATACTTGCAATGGCCATCTCCTTGATTTAGATTTTACCGAATAATTTCTGGCCATTTGGTCAGTAATATCTACACCAAATTTGGTGCTATTATACAACTGAATTGTCTCCGGTTTTCGGGTGTCATTTTCTTCAACTTGTACGAACTTTTAATTAAAACTTTCTTTCTTGGTTTGGCTTTGTAAACGGTCAACATACAATTATTTGAGTGATAGAGTTTGGTTGAGAAAAGTGCCATGTCTTCGTTTTTCAATTTTGCCAGTCTTGGTAGTTCTTTTCTATTTGCTCTAATTGTCCAAACAATCGTAGTTTTTTTGCTAAAAGTTTTGTTGCTAAAGGTAAGCTTGTAAAAAAGTTGTCCGCGGTAATATTTCTTCCAGATCCTACATAAGGTTTTGCTAATTTTACAGTGAAAAACTCTCCAGGAGGAACAGAGGGTTCTACACTTTCATCTTTTCCCAAATACAGAAGCCGTTTATTATATATTTGCTACGTACATCGGATGCTAACCAGAATTTTATACCAAATTTGTCGGGTTTATTGGGCATTTATTGAGTAAATTTACACCTTGCTTTGATTGGCAAAAATTGTTCGTCAATAGTAATATATGGCTCTAGTTTATAACAATTTTGACTGTTGTCAATAAACTTGTACCAAACTTCCGAAATCATCGCGAATTTATCGGTTTGTAAGCGTAGGCTTCGCTGATTTATCTCGTCAAATCGAATAAATCTCATAATCTCCGTAAAGTCATGTCTACTCATAGTATTTGAGAAAAAAAGGAGGGCCCCACTTTTTATTCTATAGAAGTACTATATCTATTTGTCTTAGAGAAAAACTATTACAAAAATGTATAAATCGTACCACCGGTCAAATGACCGGTCATAGTAGGTAAGACAGACAACATTTTTTTCTCAGAAAATAAACAATAAAACAATAAGTGAATATTGAAAAATGTATCATACATATATATGAGGAAAATTCATAAAGTTTAAAGGCGATTTTCTTACGTTGAATGTAGGAAATTCTAATTGGAAATTTAAAAACGGTCATTTTACCGGTCCCGGTAAGAATAGTTTGCTACTTCATTACTCGAAATTTGCTACTTTACCTGCTCAGCCTCGATTACTAAGTAGGATGAACGATTGTAGGATGTACTGACATGAATTCTTATGAACCAGTGCTCCCCGTTACATTACAAACACAGTCAGACGTGCCGAAATGCACTAAAACTATTTCAAAAAGAACTTTGTTTTTGTAATGAAATTTAATTTATAAAGTTTGAATTTTGAAAGAACTTGTAAGAATAATTCCAAAGATGTTCCAAGAACATCTATAAGTAATACTTTTTTAAAAAAATCACATTTTAGTTAATTTATTTAGAGAAGAACTATCAAACAAGTATTATTCTTTCTGTATTTAAAATTTTAAGAGGAATAATTATTTGTTTTTTCTGAGTCTTATAAATGTTATATTTATTTTATATTCAGATAAAAATATTCCATCTGGTATTCAGTTTATCAATGTAACATCGACAACGGTCATTCTTCAATGGAATGAGTCCGTAAATACACAAACTTTGGGAAAAACAGAAGCATATAATATTTACATAAATAATTTGAGGAGGTATAATACATCAAACAATATGTATTATATAGATAGTTTGAAATCGTGCTCGGAATATTGTTTTACAATTGAGGCCGTCAAAAAGGGTTTATCATTAAATATAACGAATAATTCTTGTATCTTTACAGAATCAGGTAAAATTATTTATATCTGAATTTATATCTGAAACGGATGTAGAAAAAAGTAAGATAAAAAGGATGTGGGTTGAATCAGTTCCAAAAGGTTGTGGAACAATAATCAAGTGGAAATATAAAAATACTAAGAGTTGCCCAACAGAATTTGGAATCGAATATTCTATTGAGGGAAATATTGATCAAACAAATTATTTAAAGACAAGTTCTTTTAATTATTCTAATAATATAAATATAATATATAAACAGATGATACCTATATACAGCTGAATAATATTATAGAAAATAAGATATATAATGTCAAAATCAAGCCGATGTTTCCTAAAGCAGCTGGAAAAACATTTTATTCGAAGCATTCTTATTCTATCAAAAGTGATTTATATTTATTGTTTTACACTATATAAATATATATTTGAGAAATACTTTTGTTAAAAATTAAAAATAACTTTATTTAGTACAATTGAGGCATATAAATATTGTTTATAGTAACTGTTTGCAATGTTTGAAGAAAATCGATTGAGTAAAAGGCCTTTAAAAAGAGGTTTCTAAATTCCATGGATAAATAT
>MQRK01254796.1:46795-57652 GCA_001938485.1 Girardia tigrina
TATAATAACCGATAAAAAATACATACATTTCTGTAGGCAGATGCTATTGCCACAAAATTATTTTACTATACCCGATTTTTTATTGTATCCGACTTTACTATATCCGGAAGATACTGTAGCACATTTCTACACGGTTTACAAAGAAAATTAGAATCTTCTTAATTGTATTTCGTAATTTCGACAAATTTGAATGACTTGTTTTATGAACTTTACGCCTAATGCATCTCCATAAAAACAGACAGTTATATCTGATGATCTTGGTGGCCAATTATTGAAACTTTCACAACAATTAATCAAACATCCAGAGAATGTTGATTAAGTCGATCGCTGATGCCTGTAGCAAAATGCGGACGTGCCCTATCTTGATGAAAGATAACTTTTTCATGGCTAAAAGCTGGCTTAATCAGAGTCTGCGACATTTCTAATTGAATTTTAGCATAAAAGAAAAAGAGTTCATTGACTCCACCTGAGCACACTCAACTCAACATTCATACAACACCATGTGTAACTCGATTTTTAATTATTTGCACATGATTAGAGTAACATAGTGTAAGATATTTTGATAGTTAACTGATCAATATAACTTAAATTTTGACTTTCAGGCTAGTTGATTTTATTACCCAAATCTTACTTTTTTAAAGGCCTTTAAACATTTTCTCGCAAAATTCAAAAAAAAAAAATATATATATATATATAAATTTATTTTTTTTAAAAAAGGTCTCAATTAATGGACTGCAATGGAAGATTCTGCCAGGTGGATAACTAAGAGAATATTTGGTTATTATACTTGATTCATTGAAACATCAAAACGAATAAAAAATGATTTTAAAATCGTTTTTGCTTTTTAATAAATAAATAATATTTTTTTTTCTTATTTTTATTTTAATAATGACAAAATATTTATGATTTAAAGATACAATCTTTACCTAAAAATGGAAGCGTATCCTTAACAAAAAAGAATAAACACAGTATAATACAACTAGATATTTTTATATTATTTAATATAATAATTGTAGTGTCCATCGCTTATTTTTGAGATACATTATTATTCATTGATAACTAAACGTGCATAATCATTTATTTTGAAATTAATATTTTTTATTATATATTAAACTTAAATATATTTTTATTTATAGTTTTTTGCTTCCCTCTCAACCACTATTTTAAAACCTTTTTAAGTGGTCCTTCAAACAGTTGGGTAAACACAGAATTCTTTTTACTCTAATAAATATAATATAATAATTAGGGCACGGAATTTAATGACCTTAAAAATCAAAAAAATGACCATAAAAAATTACTTAAAAAATTGATAAAAATGACATTAAAAATTGAAAAAAAAAATGACCTAAAAAGTTTAAACAAATGACTTTTTAAGAAGTATTTTATTCATTCATTATTCCACATTATTAAAATATGTACCAAAAGTCATTTTGAGATTTTCCCAAGTAAATGATCGGCGATTATCAGCATATTTAAAAAAATCATGTATCACTCAACAAAATGTCCTCATATAGTAACTCTCAATCTGAAGATTTTCCAATTAAAACATCACTGATCTTTTTAATTGTAGCAAATCCTGAATTTTTCTCGAATACTTTTATAAACTTTGAATAAACTGCATTGCCAATGAATCCTTGTGACGACTTGAGTACATCATGAACTGTGTCAATATAATTAATAGTATTATTTAAACTTTCTCCTCTTTTTTCTAATTTTGTTATAATTGTTTAGATAATTTGAAAGTTCGCCTTAATATAGGCAAGATCATCTTCAATATTAATATCCCTAAAGAATTCTTGAGCAATTCTCACGCAGACTGATTCTTCAGCATCTAGTTTTTCAATGACGTTTTGCAGTATTTTAAAATTTTCTAAATAATAGGTTGCATCGCATAACCATGTACCCCATCTTGTTATTATTGGTTGAGGAGGAAGAGATAAATTTGGGGCAAGATTGCGAAACAATTCTACCCGAGATGGTGCTTTAAAAAAACATTTTTGACAATGCTTATAAGCAGATCGACTTTTGGATAATATTTTCGGATTTCCTCCGCAGTTCGATGTAAACCATGAGCAATGCAAGTAACGTGAATCATTTTTGTATAAAAATACTTTAATCCTTTACCATATACGGAGCAGCATCAGTTAAGAAAAGCATAATATTATCCCGTGGTATGCCATTTGGCCATAAAAAAAGCATAGATTCGTCAAATAACTTACAGACAGTCGAGTTGTTTACCTTTTCAATATTTCTGTTGTTAAAAGAAACATATTACCATCCCTTCCACATTATAAACTTCCGATTACTACGTTTCCTATATAACGGCCGTTCGAATCAATAGTTTCATCGATTGAAACCCATATTTTTGTCGCCTACTAAATCACGTATTATTTGAATAGTTTTTTCATAGGAAACTTTAACATATGTCTTTCGCAGTGTAGATTCGTCAAGAATACATTTATCGATATAATCCTCCAAAAACTTTCGAAACTTATGATGATTTAGTTTGCCTAATGGAATACTTGCGGTCAACAAGGCTTCACACAAATCCATAGAAAATTTACAAGGAATGTGACTTGTCGAAGTGAAAGAATTCATTAGAGTTTACTTTTTAGCATTCATTCGTTGTAAACCTATAATATACTTCTTTCTTGAAACATGTTGCTCCACTGTAAATCGCTTTTCAGCCGCTATCACAAATTTTGAAAAACAAAATTTTCCCATCAGTAGAGATTATATAGGTTCCAAATTCATTTGCTAAATTTTGCAAATGTTGTGATGTATTTGGCTTTTTTTCTGGGCATAACAAATAATTTAAATAATTTACAAGGACTTGAAATATTGACAAATTTTATATTATTTAAACAATTTTTAATATTAGATTAATTTTTTTTTAATTCAATAAATATAGAAATAGAAAATATGTAAAAATAACCTAACAAAAAATTAAATGACCTAAAAATTGAAAAAAATGACTTAAAAAATAAAATATTAACTTCAAAGTGAAAAAATAACCTAAAAAATGACCTACAAACTGAAAAAATGAACTTAAAATTAAAAAAAGCATAAAAATTGCCAATACACTTGGCAACCAAAAAAAAATGAAATGTCCATAAAATGCGTGCCTTAATAATAATAAACAAAGTTATATAGTTTAAATAAAAATCAATCTTACATTTTGGAATGTATCAGAAATTTAAAAAGAAAAGAAACAATTGAAATTGTAACGACAATCTACAGACTAATTTACCAATCTTCAGAAGAGTTTTCTCGAAATTGTATAATTATACCATAAACTAGTTAAACGAAGGTTAATTCGACTGCACAATTAAAAACTTCATCAAGAAGACAAACGAGTAAGCATAGAACAGTCAGATCCAAATAGAATGTAGGGTTCGGAATCAAGAAATCATTTATTTTTCAAATTTTATGTTTTTCTATATTTCAAACATATTTATAAGGAACGACGTTTCTGAATTTCTCACACTTTAAATATCAAAATTGCTAAATATAAATATCAATATATAAATTTTAATTAAATTATAAATATTTATACGTCATTTATTACAAATTTTAATATTATAAATTTATGACTTTTTAAAATTAAACTCCTTATATATTTCCTAACTTATCTTATTTTATAAAATAAGTAAAACAACAATGCCAAATTTATATTATCATAAATAATAACATCATTGAAGAAGCTAAATTTTATTCTTGCTATATATTTCGTTGGATTTTCTGCCATCATCAGGCTTAATTAATGACACTTGTGCTGTCTTATTTATTAAAATGGTGATTATATAATCAAGTGATGTAATAGCTAATAAATAATCTTAACAAAGTGGAAAAGAGACTTGTTTGGACATTAATTGATGGATTATGTAATTTAATCAATAATGCTTCACAAGAAACTCTTTCTTAATAATTTTTAAAATTATTGAAAAATATTTTAAAATCAGTAATTTTCACATCCAATCTACAAACTTACATATTATTGCCATTACCCAATCGTCTGTGCTCCTGATGCCGTTTACAGAGATGACGAGACGTCTCTCCAATGTATGTGACATTGCACCCATCACAAGAAAAATAATAAACCAGATTGGAGCAGAAACTCAATGGAGTTCGAGATTTATTACTAAAAATAATTTGAATTTTGTAAGTTTTTGAGGTGATTTTTAAATTCAAAGTTTTATAGTCAATTGACTTTAGAATAGACGATTTAAATTTTTTAAAACCTTCTGAATAAGGAACAATTTGAGTGTATCTAATATTCGAATTTCAATGAAATACTTTATCAGGTTTTAATTCATCTTTTCCTTTGAATTCTTTATTAATTAATTTATATATCTTATGTTTGTATAATTTCTCCAGAAACGATTTTGAATAACAATTTTTATGCAAAAGTTCAGTTAACTTATCAATACTAGCATCAGGTTTGCATATGTTGAAGAGACAAATATATATTTACCAAATCTTGAATTATACTACTTTTATACTTGTGTTCACAAAAACTTTTAGGAGTAGTGTATAACTCATTATGCGTTTTTTCCTGTAGATCTCAGTCTTATAATGACTACCTTTCTTCTCAATTAACAAATCTAAAAACGTTAAAACACCATTTTTTTCATCTCGACCGTGAAAACAATATTCGGATGTAAATAATATAAATAAGATAACGGAAGCATATGATGACACTCTTTAAAAACGAGAAAAATGTAATCGACATATTGTTTATAAGCTAAAGGTTTAAAGCCTGAAAACTAATTCATTTTATTTTATATTGTTGAAAGAAAAAAGGAAGCAAGAGTTGGTTTCCAAGGAGAACCCAGAGCAACAATGTCAACTTGTTTAAACCAATTATTATTAAACAGAAAATGAAAATTTGAAGTTGAAAAAATCAATCATTCACTAAACGCAATCACATAAAGACTACCATGTTCTGCGGTATTAGCTTTCCGTAAATCACAACATAAATCAATTGTCTCCTTCAGAGGGACATTAGTGAAAAGACATGTAATATTAAAAGAGACCCTGAATTCATTTTTATTACCCAGATCAAAATTTGAAATAAATTCAACAAATTCAAAACTATTCTTACACTGAAACTTAGAAGAAATCAAGTTTTTTAATTTAAAATCTAAAAATTTTCCAATACGATATTGAGCGGTTTTAATATTTTTAGACAAGACAGGTCTCATTAGAATACTCTCCTTATGAACTTTAGAAAGACCGTAAAGTTTACCAGACTGGGAACCAGTTGAACGAAGAAGTTTTTCTAATTTACTTAAAAGCGAATGGAGAAATTATTCATCTTTCAAAGGTAAAAGTTTACCATTTCTGCGAAAATTCTCAAATTTTATGAATTGCGGACTTTGTGACGCATCATGCAGCTTATTAAAATAGTCAGATTTATCCAAAACACCTAACGCATTACATGTATCCAATTTGCAGACGCTAACATCCTTTCTCTACAATTATTTTTAAAATAGAAAAATCTTTACGACTCTGTTTAAGATTTTTGTTTAAATAGTCTTATGTGTTTTTAAAATTATCAAAGTCAATATTTCCAATTTCATTTTCGATAGATATATAATATTTATTAAAATTTAGACCTAAGCATGGAATTCGAAAGATAGTCGATCGATTTAAGTTCCAATCTTTTATTGTATAAATCCAATTCATCTTTTGATAAACTGATTTTACTCATATTTAAAACGGTATTTTCTACATTAAAATTACGTATTCCAAATAACTTTCTTAAATTATTAAGTTTTTTGTATGTGTAGTAATCCTATCATTATTAAATTTGTCAGAAATACACAATTGAAAACAATAATCATCATTTACATTTCTAAGAGCAGCTTCAACTGTCGAAAATTCAATTCGATTTTTCTATTTTTAAAAAAATTGTAGAGAAAGGATGTTAGCGTCTGCAAATTGGATACAGGTAATGCGTTATGTGTTTTGGATAAATCTGACTATTTTAATAAGTTGCATGATGTGTCAAAAAGTCCGCAATTCATAAAATTTTTGAATAAAATTGACTTCTGTTATTCTGTTATCAGGATTTTTCTGTGTATTCATTTGATATCCTCCAAAAACAGGCAATCGCGTAAGTTTGATTTAAAAATAAATGGTAGAATCCTGTTTTTATGATTAAAAATTTCAAAAATTTATATATTAGCCTTCTTTCTTTTTAGAAACCTTTCAACCTTCATATATCTCTTAAAAGCTTGCATTACATTAATATAGTTCTTACATAAAAAGATAAAAAAATGACAAATTTTTATTATCATAAATATGAAAAAAACAAGGAAACTGAAAAAAAATAAAACTACAAAAAATTACAGATAGCAAAGTTTAAAACACTCAAGTGTGGATTGTTACTTAAAAGATAAAAAGGTTGAAAATTAGGTTCGTGGTTGTGTTCTGCTTAAAACTCAGATGAATACATTTTTGAAGCTTTTATTTAATATTAAGAATAAAATATAACACAAAAATTGTTTTAAAAAATTGTTTTAAATATCTGAGGAACACTTTTTCATTTTTCTTGCATAAACAAATAATACCAAAATAAATTGTAAATATAAATGTATATACTGAGCGATAATTTTTTTAAAACACTTGAATTATTTAAGAAATAAAAGAAAAAAAACATTATTTTGACTAATGAATGTAGTGAATTAAATAATTTTGTCAAGTGTTATGTTTAGTATAAATGAAAATGGATAACGCATTTTGTTTAAATAAATCATTTAAATTTATTTATTACGCAAAAATTCAAATTCGACATATTTTTAAAACAGTAAGATTTTTTATATTATTAAACAGTTTGTCCGGTTTAATTGTTATTATTTATAAGTATACAGATATTTTCTTAAATTCTAGACAGAAATGAGAAGTAATTTTGAAAGACATTTGGCAAGGAAGTTGAAAACGGAAGGATTGAGTTATTCAGAGATTTCTAGAGGATTATCAATTTCTAGAAATTTGGCAATTAATCTTTGTCGATATAATAAGAAAAGATGTCTCAAGAAAACGGGACCGCGACAAAAATTAACAAAAAAAATATGAAGTTATCAATTAAGATTCTTCTAGAACATTTGCAGTCAAATTTTCAAAAATTTACTTCGTCCAAATTGATTGCAGAATGCGATTTAAATTGTTCAACTCGGACAGTACAAAGACATCTAAAAGCTGTAGGTTACAAATATCAAAAAATTAAAGCAGAAATATCGTTATCAAGGAAGCAGAAGAATGATAGAATTGATCATATTTCTAGATGGATTAGCGAAAACAACTGTTAGGAAACGACAATATTTACGGATGAGAAAAGATTCACATTGGATGGGCCAGACGATTGTAGAACATATGTACAAAAAAATCGAAAATATACTCGTCAAAAGCGCCAATGTAAAGGGGGTAGTGTTATGGTCTGGATGATGGTTCTGTCTAACGGACTTCTTTCATTCAAAATCAAAGAAGGAAATTTCTGATCTAAAGATTATAAGCAATTATTAATACAAATTGCTATTCCTATCATAAAACTTAACTGTGGTGATAATTTCTACTTCCAGGAAGACAATAGTCGTGTTCATAAAAGCACACTTATAAAAGACTTTATGAAAGAAAGTGAAATTTCTGTACTTAATTGGCCTGCGAAAAGTCCAGATTTAAATATTACTGAGGACATGTGGAAGAAAATATCCGACATTGTTTACAATGGCCCTCAGTATAAAAATAAGGCAGAATTATGCTTATCCATTAAAAATTCCAAACACTTGATTAACTCATCTAGAAGACATTGTTATTCTTATTGTATATGTCAATAAGAATTCGATTGTGCAAGATATTAAAAGTGAATGGAAATCAGTACAACAGTTTAATGTCCTAGAATAAATGTTACTGTTTTAAAAAAAATGTCGTTTTAAAATATGCATGAAATTTAATTTTTCAATAAATGTTTTAGCACAAATGCAGTTTAATTATTGAAAAAAATTTTATTTACTTTTTCTATACCTTAAAATTTAAAATAACACATAAAAATTTTAATATTTGTACATATTATTACGATATAAACTAAAGTGTAAATGTGTTAAAAAATTTATCGCTCAGTATAGTTTAATTAAATGTGAATTTTATTATTTTTGAAATCTTGCATTTTGTATTTTAAAAGCTATAATAAGGGATTGAAACCTCTTTATAAATATTTTTAAATTTTTTATGTAATGTAACTTATTATTTAATTTTCTATTTTGAAAAATATAATAATTTATTGTATTGATTTTTAAAAAGTTGTTTAGTCAGATTTTAATTCAAAAATTAAGAAGAGTTTCCCAAAATTCTCACATCCTTAATTTATTCTGATAATAGTAAATATGTATCGATTATTTTAGATTGAATTTATTTAAATAATAAATAAAAAGTTAAAGTAATTTTTCAAGTGCTTGATAAATGAATTCAAATTAATTTTCTATTTGATCAGTTTTAAAGAAAAATTTTAATATGATTTGAGGTCCATAAGTTCAAATCAAAAAATTCTTACAAAATTTATCGAAAATTTATCAATTAATTGAAATTATTAATATTGTCACAATATTTCATAAATGCTGCTCATATTAAATCTGTATTCATAAAGAAACTATGTTGCGTTGTTGTCACTTCTCAACACATTCAATAATATCGAACTCAGATAATGTCCCGCGTCATGATATCACTTAAGTTCAAATTTCGGTGATTTCATATGTCGAAATTACCATCGAAATATGTAATTGCAATATCAGATTGAATTCCATGAAATGACCCTAGGTCTCAATATAAAAGGGGATAATTATTTTATTTATATTCGGTTATTGTACCCAGTCTGTATTCAAAAATACATTTCATCTAATAAATAGTGATCTTTGCAAATTATAATATGTATATCGATGTAACTAACAAAGATTCACAAATCTAATAAAACCAAGATTATTGACAAAATATTGTTGATATTATTTTTATCATAATTTGATAACTTCCTTTCTTTAAACATAATCAAAAACAAATTCATCCGAATATTCTCTCAATGTTTATGTTTATATCATGCAGTGCTATATATAACGACTAAATTTTAATTGCGATATTTTAGGTAAAAATGAGACTGACAATGATAATTCTGTTAAAAATAATATTTTTTATTAATTTTACATTCGTTTGTACAAATGCTTCAGCCGACGTTTACAAATTAAGTACGATTTATTATATATTATCTAGTTATACACTTATATGTATGATTTTATTTACTTTTTAAAATTATTTATTTTTAAATAACTATTATAAAAAAAATTAGACAAATCTGATTAGAGTAAAACGAAATCCGACCAAAGTTATTTCAAAACTATCAAGTAAAATTCATTAAAATAAATAATATAATTATAGCACATATATTATGAAATCATTATTGTAATTTTCATCTTTGTTAATGTTTAATTTCATTTTTCGAAATTATGTTTAGGTTTCTATTTGAAATTATTATCTCGGGTATTCCGGCCGACAAATGCGCTAAAGTAAATTTAATCAATTTTTTTGAAAATATGTTGATTTTTTATTTTTAATTCGTTAATACTAAAAATATTTTTGAAACATAAATAATAATTAAGACAAATGAGCTAAAATAAATTTAGTAAAATTTAGTTCATTAAAATTTTGTATACAATTTTATATTTTATTTGTTACACTGTTTACAGCACGTTCATGAATATTTAATTTCATTTTTCCATATTCATTCTTAAAATTGTCTGTAGCGTACATGTGATCAATAATATGCAATACTGTCCTATTAGTTTCTTTCCTCAGTCTTCAGGCACATTCTCATTTTACACATCTCCATGAAGATGATCCTTCTTGATTTCGCTTTTCACAATAGTATATACATACCATTCGTATATCATGTTGTCCTTTCCTTTCTGTTACTTAATAATATTCAGAATATTCAAAGTTAATTTGTTTGTTTTCTATATTTTTTATATTTATAAATTTATGCATTTTTTAAATTTATATTTAAAAAAATATTTTTAGTAATAACGAATTAGTAATATAAAATCAACACATTTTCAAAAAATATTATTAAATTTATTTCAGCGCATTTATTGGTGCTCGCATTTGTCGGTACATATTTGTCGGAATGCATTTGTCGCACGCCTTTGTCTGGTAACGATTATCTGGATAGCAAGAATATTTAAACTAGTTTATGAAGAAATTACTAAAATGATTATTTTTATTGTTTTAAGGGCAGTTGGGGGAAGCTTTATGATTTCTCGTAGGGCCTCTTATTGTCAGTAAAATTCAATTTACAGTGCACAGGAAAAATACGCACGTGGAAAATTGCTATCATAGATAAAAGCGCAGACAGAAAAAACGCATTTCTAAAAGTAAAAAGAAAAATAAATAGAATTTGTTGGGATTTGGTGAATTCATAAATTTTTACACATTGGAAAATTAAGAATATCTAAAATATTTAAAATCAGAATTTTATTGAAAGGAATTTTTATAATTTAAACATATTTTATAAATAATTAATTAAAGTTAATTTTTTAAAGGTTATATGCAACTGTTTTGAGAACAATTTTTAAGTTAAAAACAAAATCATTGGTTGCATTGTCGTTCGTGCCATTAAAAGACGTGCAAGATAATTTTATTATCCTTACACGCATTTTTCAGATGAAGACAGATTTAGCGACGGACTGACCTATTTTTTCGATATATTAGGTTGTTCGATATGAAACGGGTCAAAATTAAAGTAAAATGTAAATCGATTTTTTTTAAATAATAACATTTTATTTTTAATCAAAATATCCCCCCATGTTGTCAACA
>MQRK01254796.1:63896-77216 GCA_001938485.1 Girardia tigrina
GCTAAATCGTCTAAAGAATTAGAATCTCTACCTGTCAGATGTTTCTGGATGTCGACGGGGAGTGATTTGAGGAAAACGTGTCGCAGAATGTGATCATTAGGCGATTGAATTCTGAGTTGCTGATAGTGTCTTCGGAGGATGCGTAAGTGTTCCGTTGGACGACGATCTCCGAGTTGTGTGGTGTTGAATAGTCTGTCAAAGTGTATGGAGATTGGGACCTGTCGGAGTTTAATCATTGCCCGTCGGAGGTCGGAATAAGGAGTGTTTGATGATTCTTGGAACCATTCTTGAAACTCGATGAGGATGGCTGGAGGAAGACTGGCCATGACGTGGAGGAATTTGTTGGTTTCACTTGTTATTCTGGAAAGTCGGAACACGGCTTCGACTTGATGAAAACACATTTCTGTATCATCGAAGTATTGTGACAGTTTTGTTGTCACGTTGTTGCATTCGAGCAACTCGTCACTTCTGACACCAGTTTTGAGATCATTCGTTTTATATTAAAATGATAACGCTAAAACATAAGACAAATCAAAACTTTATTTTCTAAAAATACAAAATTACTTTTTTATATTAATTTTGTGCGCTTGCGTCATCAAATTGCATTTGCGCAATTTGACCTTTTTTTGTGCAATATTGTTCGGGTTGATGTGATACCATCAACCAACTGTTGCACAATCGGGAAAGTAAAGTAGTTACTTTACATTGTCAAAGAAATATATCCGGAAATGATTATAGGTATAGATTTTTTGGATAAATTTAGAATAAAGTTGAAGAAAGAAGAATTAAAATTTGATAGGATATTAACATTTAGAGATAGCCCTTCTGATGAAAATAGATTAAAAAGAATAAAAGAATTGCACAAAACTACTGTTGACAATCAGTTAATGGAACTTTTAACAAAGTACAGATCAATAATCATGGCTGATAAATGGGATATTGGGAAAACGTCGTTAACTAAACACAAGATAAACAGGCATGGAGAACTATTATTGGCGAAACAGTATAGACTAGCGAAGCATTTTGAAGAGAAACTATATGATATTATAAGACACAGTGAAGAAAATTATATTTTCGAAAAGTGTAGGTCTCCTTGGATGTGTTTAGAAGAAAAAAAGAAAGATATTTGAGTGTGTGTAGATTTTCGTCAGTTGAATAAATTCACCGTCGACCAGCTTTTCCAATAATCAATGTAGACGATATGTTGAATACACTAAATTAGGTAAAATAAATTTATTACCTTTGATTTGGACAACGCTTACCATCAAGTTGAATTAGAAGATAAGTTAAAGATTAAGACGGCATTCTTAACAAAGTACTACTAATACTCTTTCAAAAGAAGGCTTTTTAGAATTGCTTCAGTCCCAGCGACATTTCAGGAGCTAATGGCAAAAGTTTTGGTAGATTTGAATTGGAAAGAAGAAGTAATATATTTGGATGATATTTTGCTAAAGGTAAGAAAGAATACATTGAAAGAGTAAATACCGTATTTCAGAAAATTAAAGAATCAGGTTTGAGAATAAACCCAGAAAAGTGTCAACTTTTTGTAGAAAAGACTAAATTTTAAGATACATCATAAGTAAAGATGTTATTGAAACAGATAAAACAAAGATTAACGCGATAAGCAAGTTTTGAATCCCATCATGAATTAAACATTTAATGAGCTTTTTTGGGCTTGAAAAATTACTACAGGAAATTTATAAAGGATTATGCAAGATATTCAAAAGTATTGGAAGGTTTATGTGGTAAAAATAAGGATAAGAAACTGATTTGGACTAAAGAATGGGATGAAGCTTTGCAAAACCTAAACAAAAGAATGATTAAAACCCCGATTTTGGCGCGTCTTGATTTTATCAAAGACTTCATACTGGATACAGTTGCAACTTTTGATACGATAGGGGTCATGTTATCACAGAAAGACGAATGTGGAAGATTGACAGTAATTGTGTATGGATCACATTAGATGAATAAACATGAATTAGGCAATTGCATTACAAGGAAAGAGCTACTTGAAATTTATTATTTCAAACAGCATTTTAAAAATTTTTCGTATGGAAAAAGATTTTTGTTGCAAACACATCATAAGGCTATTACTTTTATGATGACTTCAAAGAACCCTACAACATCATTCACCAACATCATTCAGACTATTGTGCGTTCATGCAAACCCTGTCCGGTTCCTGAGACAAATCGGGAATCAGACGAACATAAGTCTATATTAGATCAGGGTATCTCAAATGTAGGATCCGGTCTTTTTGGCGCCATTCTTTTGGCTAAGAATTTTTTAAAAAAATATAATACACGTTATAAAACTATGTTGTATCTCAGCAGAGGATTTTTCGGTAATTGGAGATTTTGAAACTCTTTTCCAGTCGTCTAGCACTGAATTTGAAGGGTTAGAGTGAGGTGTTTTTAAAGCTGTTTGAGCATCTTCAACGGGATCATGGAATTCATCCAAACCATAAATTCGAGAACTTGATGCACTCAGAAAGTCGATACCAGAGAAATTCTCCATTTGAAGAAAGTGGCTCAGATAATCAGTTCGATTAGCATTTTGATCGCAAATGAAATCTTCTTTCGATAGATTTTCAACGATGATTATTTGAAAGAATTCGATCGATTTATTATATAAGACTTTGGAGAACTGTCCAACGATTCATGGAGCTTTAATTCTTCGAATTTTGAATTATCCATTTGTAATGAATCTGTTTTCTTACGCGCAAGAACTCTATCGATTTCTGCATAATCAGGATTGAAGAGACATTCATCTGGTTTATCAACACTGTTAATTTTCATATTCTTATGTCGTTTTAATTTTAATGGAAATGATGGATCTGAAACGGTTTTAACAGATTTCCACTCACAATGAATGTATGAAAATCCGCGATCTTTTAAATAATATTCATCAAATTCTATTTCTAAGTCTTTCGATGTTAAATCTAATATGTCAGAAACGCTTACAATTCGCGATCCAAGCATCTTTTTAACAACTTTACGCTGATTTTCTAAATTTAATTCAAAATTTGAATCATCATCACTATTTATTAAATTTTCATCATTTGAATTTATTTCAAAACTTGGTTTTTTATTTGTCATCATTTTTGATTTAATAATTTTAAAAGTCAAGAAAAAACACTTTATTTATGTAAGACACAAAGCTTTAGAAAAATCGATATAAATGAATAAATTGTAATTGACTCAGAAAAATTATCATTTTATAGTGAATAATTTTTCGTACACACACATTGACACAACATTTCTTTCAATTACCCATAAACGCGCACTATCACACACATCGGCACAACACGCACAAATATTTCTCTCCTCTCTGCACTACACACACGCACCCATTCTCAGACCCAATTGGTCCATTCAAATCAAATGTGATTTTCAATCACAATAAAGAACAAATTCAAAACGTTTGTTTAATCGTAGTGAATTGTTCACTACTAAATATTAATAACAAACTCCTGTCGAAAATTTCAATTTGATCAATTCAACTTTTATAATTTCTCGACACGAACTATCGACACAAAAGACGAAAATATCTATCACTGAAATCGAAATTTTGAATGAGAGTATGAAGAGTTTCGGAGTGAATAAATTAAACGAAAAAGATCAAATAGGAGTCAATCATCACAAAACCTTATGAACGTCATGATTATATACGTATATATATACTTATATAAAAATTTCATTTAATTATTTATTTAACTTTTTTATTTAATTTAATTAATTAACTTATTTTAATTTACTTTAATTAATTTTTTTCTTATTTAAACTATAATGTTGGGTTCAACTAAAGGGTCAAAGGCTATCGCAGCGCGACCAAACTAAATATTAAAAAAATGTACAGAATATATTTTGTACAGAAATATATTTTTTTGTACAGAATACACATTGCAACCTCCATTTTATTTTTCAAAGCAAATATAGGGTTTGAAACATATACACTCTGCAATTCAATCTAGTTTTTGTTTCTGCACATTATGAGCTAAATGAAAAAAGCAACCATGAATAATAACACATAGAAAGCATTGTTTTATTTCAAAAATATTATTAGTTTAAACTTTTTTTATAATAATATATATATAAATAAACAATAACTTTTTGAAGTTATTATAAATTTGGTTACCATAAACACAGTGGTGTAGCATGAGGGGGCGTGGACGACTGTCCGCGCCGAGCGGACCGACTGTTGGCGGAGGCATTCGGAAATGGAAAAAATATTATACATAACATAAAACGAAGAATAATCTAACCAGAAATGCTGGCCATAACAGAATGTTACAATGATGTTTAATTTAATGAAAACTGCCAATGGACGGGACGATTTTTCTCTTACCAGAGATGCACAAATTCTTTTTAAATGAAGTTTATATTGCTAATGCTACATTTAAAATTGATATTGCTACTGTGGAAGGCAAAAGTATGTGAGCGTGAAATTGAAGCACAACAACTAATTACTCTGAAAATATACTTTATAACTGACTTTACTGACATTGGTCTTTGGTCTGTTAGGAATAATCATGAATTTCGCGCTATGCTTGTTCAGCAAGGATATACTTCTGTTAAATCTACGTTACATTCTTTTTTTTTAAAATACCTTCATTTTTAATTCAAAGAAGTACCATACCAGGAACAAAAACAAAAAGTGACAGTAGGAAGCTAACCAAAAAATGTTCTTTTTGTGATCTGCGGAACGCTGAAAAAAGTATGAAAATATGTATGGTGTATTCTCCACCAAAGGAGGCCATGTTCTACTTTTGCTGCAGATTGTTTTCAATTGGACTGTCTGGTTTTTCAGCTAAATAAGGCTTTCAGAACTGGTGGAATTTAAATCATAAAGTTAGTAAATCGTATGTCTAAACATTCATCTATTGAAAGGAGCTAGAGATCCGGCTCGCTGAAAGAAAGGCAATAATCGCAGTAGGAGAAGATTGAATTTAGAAAGAGACTATGAAATGGCGAGAAATTTTTTTAGATTACTGGTACTAAGGAGCCGCCGGGAAAACATTCATGACGACGGAGACCAGAAAAATAGAAAAAAATTTAGAATTAGTGCATTTGTTGGCCAAGTATGACTCTGTGCTGCATGAACAATTGGTAAAAGCTAAGCTGTTAAAGAATATCATCACTTAAATTTTGTTACTGCAGGTTCAAAATGAGTTCAAAAAAGTTTCTGTTGGGGTTCACTCAGTTTTCTCTTTCATTTCCGCATCTATGCATCGCTGGGATATCTTTGATTCATGAGACTGGTCTACGTATCAAGCTGGTTGCGAAAACTAGATGGAGCACTCGAGCAGATGATGTAAATGTGTTGTGAACATATTATCACAAGTTGTGACTGCTCTGGTGAAGTTCACCAAAGAAGGAGAAAATGTAACGACAAGATTAGATGTATTTTAATTCTATCATCAGTACTGTCATTTTCATTTCTGTCGCTTCTGAGTCTTTAGAATTCTGTTCTACCAGAGATCAATGATTCCCAGAAGTATTTTCAAACAAAATGGCTGAATCTGCATTAAAGTTTAGTCAAGCTTATAGCTCTGAGATATTACATTTTTAAAAATAAAGAAAAGATAGTGGGTAGTGCAATGGACGAATACAAGAAGCTTTTCTTTGGAATTCGGATAAGCATGGAACATCGAATTTGCAAGAAGAAAAGAATTGATTGCGAGAGATTGACTAATGATTTAGCGATGACATTTGACGTTGAGTTGAGACAAGAAAAGCTCTCTGGGGGCCGCGAATCTTAGGACCACCCCGAGTGCTACTGCATAAACAAAAATGTATTTAAAATTATTTATTATTAGTCTTAACTTTTTTTAAAATACAATATAAAACAATATTTAACACCCGAAGATACGAGACTAAACAGTTGGCTAAAAAATACGTCCCAAAATACGGAGCCAAAAAAAATATCGCCACATAAAACGGCACCAAAAAGCACTGTAGCCCCAAATGTTGACGACAGTTTTTTATTTTTGAAAAGATTAGAACAACTTTGACAAAATATTATTTTAATGGTCGTTACAAAATCGCAAATACAATGGTCAATTGTCAGTCTTGTGAGTAATATTTTAAATTTGGTAAGTTGAATTTTGTATGTTTGTTGAGTATTTGGATATTGGCTTCTCAACCCAGCTGGAAATTGGTATTTTGGATTTTCGCGATGAATAGTTATTTAAGCATAGTTTGCATTTTAAATTTCAACATAAGATATTAAACAAACTTTAAAAATATTAAATCGTTGAAAATTTGAATATTAAATAATTTTTAACTTATTTTTAAATTCAATAAATAAATATTTTTCGGTAAAAAATCAATATAAAGTTAAATTAATTTTTAGATCAAATTATTAAAAAAATTAGAATTTGTAAAAATAAAATCTGAAAATGATTTAAAATGAAAATTTGTTCAAATAATTGTTTATTAACGAGACATTAATAAAAAGTTATCAATTTAGCGAGATGTCTAGGTATGAGAGCTTGGCTGAGGATTGTCCAAAAGACAATTCGAATTGTTATGGAAATAAATAACTGAAAAACCATATTGGTGTTCTTAATAAGTCTCAACCAGCTTATTAAGAATTTTCAATTAGCCTAATGTAATTCAAACAATATACATGTGAATTAAATTATAAATTAGTAACCTTAAGATGACGGTAGATTCGTCAAATATATTGTCTATATTTTTATGGAAGAATTTTGTTTTCAAATGCTCCTCCTGATTAGAGGTTGCTTTGAAACCCGTACGTTTGTAGCGGCAGAGTAGCAATGAAAAAATTGAAGGTCCGTGATTTTGTTTTCATTCTATTTCAATATTTGTCCACGATTTTAGACAAATATTTCTCATTTGTGATATTTAGTCTAACCTCCTGGGTGGATCGAACATAACCTATGATCAAGAACTTCACTCCATCGACTTTATTGTGTATGCTAAATACAATATTGTGAAGGATTTAAAATATTGAAGAGTATTTGCAAGAATAAAGGTACTGTCAAAGTGGTTTCAATTTGTATTCAAAGTTCAAAACTTTCTCCAAAAATCGAAATTGCAAGTTAATATGGTTTATAAATTAAATTAAAACGGTTCTAAAAACTCGTACATTGGAGATAGAAATTGCTATCTGAAACCCCGGATTAGTAAGCATTTATATAATCACCACTGCTACATTCAATTTGTTGAGAATTTATTATACTCAGTACCTTCATCGTAATTTATAATAATATTATAATAATATTTAATAATATTTAATATTTTTAATATTTTAATAATATTTAATAATATAATATAATTTATAATAATATTAACATCATCGTAATTTACATATTTTTTCATAAAAAAACTAATTTATATAATATTTCTTTTTTGTAATGCGAATATTTTATTCATTTTAATATCATTGTATTTGACAATATTTTTTACTGGTGTATGTTATGCTAGAACCTTCAATTCCATATGATCTTTACTTCGATGCAATAAAAACAAATATGATTGATCTTCGATGGAGTCAAGACAAAGGAAACGCATATCATGGAGCGGCTGATTATTTTGAAATTCTTATTAATAAATCTTTAACAAATGCATATACCGCACAAGATAGAATATACGTATTTAAAGAACTAAAAGATAGAAAACAATATTGTTTTTCAGTTTTTGCTGTCAACCGTGCTGGAAGATCGAATTCGAGTAGATATGTTTGTGCAAATACCAAAGGAGGTAAATATGTTTACAAATAATGAAATAAAAGTTTATATATTTATGTTAATTTAGTATAATTGATGCTTTAAGATAGTTTGAGTCATTTAGCAGAATAATGTTATTTTATTATTCATATTAAGAATATTAACAGACGAAGTCTTGTTACAAGATTTATTCAGAATAAATCGATATGTTATCAGTATGAAGAATATTTTAAATGTCGAATGTTTAAATATATATGTTGAATTTTGTATGTTGAGTTTAGTATTTGAAAATGTGTTTCTCCCACCCAGATGGAAAATTGGTATTTTGAATGTTTGCGACGAATAGTTATTCGAGTATAGTTTACATTATGAATTACTGCATTATATATTAAAAAACTTTTTAAATGTTAAGTAGTTTCAAATTTTAATATCAAAAATTTAAATAAAGTAAATAACGTTTAACTTATTTTTAAATTAATTAAATAAATGTATTTTCTTTAAATAAAATCATTTTTAAAATTAAATTAATATTGAAAAAAAATATTATCAAAATTATAAAAGTAGAACTTTAAAAATAAAATGAAAATAATTTAAAATGAAAATTTGTTCAAATAATTGTTTATTAACAAGACATTAACAAATTTATCAATTTAGTGGAATGTAAAATTATGGAAGCTTGGCTGAGAAATTCAAATTGTGATGAAAATAAATGTGTGAAAACCCATTTTGGTATTCTAAATAATCAGCATCTAGTTCATGACTTGTTGCTTCTATTGAATCTTCAAAAATTTGTTAAAATTCGCAATGATTAAAACAATTGTATATTTTAATTATTGTTAAAAATATATTAACAATTAATTTATAATACAATTAGAAATAGACATTATAAAATTCAGCAATAATTGACTTCAATCGTCAAGGAAAATATGTCATGCTTCAGAAACCAACCAGTCTCAAACATAATGTAAAACTCATTCACCATGACTCAACATCATTCCAATATCCCTCACAATTCACAAATTCAGACAAATATTCATCTTTTTCCTTTAACTAGTGATCTTTTTGCCAATCTCTTATATTTAAATAATCTTTTCATTCAAAAATCCATTCTTATAAAAATGTAAAAAATTGACAATTTACAAAATGTTACTAGTAATAACGTATTTTATATATTGAATTGAAGTCATTTTTAAAAATTAAAGATTCTATTTTTTCACTTATGAATTAATTTAAAAATGTTACAATTTTTAAAAACTAAAAATTATTTAAATCCTTTCAACATTATTGGAAACTTTTAATTTAAATCATTCAAAAAATATCAATTTTATCTTAAATTAAAATATTTAACAGAGAAGTTCAGTGTGAAGCTTGAATATTAATTTTTGGTTCCATGGATCTTATTAATAATGCCTCACACGTTACTCTCTCCCAGCAATTTTTAAATCAATTACACAGAATTTGAAAAAACAGGGAGATAGTAACGTGTGAGGCCTTATTAATAAGATCTATGGAAAAAAACTTTATCCCATTTATCTGCCATGAATATCGACTTAAACTCTTTTATCATGTTCATCAACTGATCATCGACCTTACCTCCGTATAGGTCCGTTAACCTTTTCAATTTGTCTTCATCTGATGAGCTATCCCTTATCATAAATACATCACTATTTTGTATTGATTTCTTCATCAGCTTTATCCCAAAATTATCCAAAAAGTCCACTCCTGCTATCATTTCTGGATTCATTCCTTTGACAACATAGAATTTTATATTCTTTTGGTTCCCTTCAATTTTAATCTCCAAGAGTACTGTTCCATAATTTATTAATTCCGAAGCATTTGCGCATGCTAAACATCTTCGCGATTCTCTAATCCTAATATTTGATATGATTTTAATTAAACTTAATTCAATCACATTTACTCTAGCACTGGTGTCTAAAAGACAGGGTACTTCTCTATTTTTAATGTAAAAATCTATACTTGGTCTACCATCCAGTTTGTCATATTTAATGTTAAGCTTTGTTATTTTTAAAATTTCTTCATTCTTTGTTTTGTTTCTTTTTTCATCCATTTTACTACTAAAACAGTTTCCTTCACATTCTTCTTTCCAAAAA
The DNA here is from genome assembly GCA_001938485.1 of Girardia tigrina. Taxonomy (NCBI): domain Eukaryota; kingdom Metazoa; phylum Platyhelminthes; order Tricladida; family Dugesiidae; genus Girardia; species Girardia tigrina. Next base: position 73,699 of record MQRK01254796.1, read on the forward strand.
TCTAATTTACAAACTTCCAGGGGGTTATTTCCAGTCATACAATTACATATACAATCACACACACATTCACATACACAATCACACACACCATCATACTTATTTTTATCATTTAATGAAGCACATTGATCACCTCTCCTTGCGATCGTGCCTACTCGTTTCCCTGATCATTTTCATACCTTTGTCTCTTATCTGGGAAGACCCTTTTAGTTAACTTTCCTTGGTTTGATCTAGTCCCTTCGTATTCGCTGTCTTCATTGCATTCATCAATTTCTGCAACTGGGTATTGACGATTTTGAGGTCTATTATGGTATCCTGCATTATATTTTTCTTCCAATCACTGTTTTTACTGTACTGTTCTCTTTCCTTAAATCTATTCTTGTTGAGATAACATTGAGTTCTATAATGGCCATTTCTGTTGAGTATGAGTTCACTTCACATTTGGGCAATCTCTTCTTATGTGGCTTCTTCTTGACATGCATAACATTTTACAGTTCTGTAATAATTGTTTTTCTGTTTGAATCCATTATTTTCTTGGTTCCTATTGTTGTGTTCGTAATGTCTATGTGGGGTTCTTTCGTTGTGTACAGCTTTGCGTCTAGTTACGGTTTTCTAATTATCTTGTTTATTTACCGTCGTATATGCTGCCACTGTTTCCTCACTTTCCATTTTACGTAGTTCGTACATATTGGTAACTACGCTTTTTATATCTTTGGTTTCAGTTGTTCCTCTCAGTTTTAATTCTTTTTTGATTTCATAACTGTCAACCATATTTAAACAGACAAGGTTGAGTAGTTCATTTTTAGACAATTTTTCTTTTGTAAGTATATTTACAAGTTCTTCTGCTTTTTTGTATGTTTCTTCTGGGTTGGAGGATCCTCACCGTAAGTTTACCAACTCCTTCATTGTATCCAGAATGGATTTTTCTTAAGTGAATGCAGCCTTTAATTTTTCTTTGTAATTGTTACAGTCCATCTCTGAATATTTTTTTATTGCCGATGGTGTCATAAACATAGTCACCATCACTATTTTCCTCTCTTCTGCTATACCCATAATGTCGGAATAGCGTTCGAAATTATCAAGGAAATCTTCCAAATCCGATTCTGATCCATGGAATTTTTCACATCCCATTATGTTCGTTGTCACATCAGCCGTGGTCGCCATATTAATAACATCACAATTTGAATGCAAACACTTATTTACAACACAAACAGATTCTTCACAACAATTTTCAGAGGTCATCTTTCTTTGATTGATATAGTTTGTGTTTAAGTAATCAAATCTAAAAAACAATGAATGGGAAAGTTTTTATATTAATTTTTAATTTTTTAAATTTTATTGGATGAAAAGGCATTACGTAATTTTTAAATGAACATTAATTTTTAAAATATATTAAATTTTATAAGTTAAAATCGTTTACTAAAAATATTATTAAAATTCATAATTATAAAACTTTAATTAATTAGTATTTAAAATTAATTTCATTACATTCAAATAATCAATCAATAACATATCAATCCCATCTGAGTAGGAGAGTCACAAATCAAAACAACATACAAACAACAAACTTACAACATTCCAAATTATCCCTCACACTACAATTAATAAGTTCCAAAACATTTCACAACTACTTTACTCTCGACTTATAATCAATCTAAAGTCGATTTTCAATTTTATGATTTTCAATTAATATCATCGTAATTTACACATTTTTTCATAAAAAACTAATTTATATAATATTTCTTTTTTGTAATGCGAATATTTTATTCATTTTAATATCATTGTATTTGACAATATTTTTTACTGGTGTATGTTATGCTAGAACCTTCAATTCCATATGATCTTTACTTCGATGCAATAAAAACAAATATGATTGATCTTCGATGGAGTCAAGACAAAGGAAACACATATCATGGAGCGGCTGATTATTTTGAAATTCTAATTAATAACTCCTTAACAAATACATATACCGCACAAGATAGAATATACGTATTTAAAGAACTACAAGATAGAAAACAATATTGTTTCTCAGTTTTTGCAGTCAACAATGCTGGGAGATCAAATTCGAGCAGATATATTTGTACAAATACAAAGGGAGGTAATATTGTAAATAAATAATGAAATAAAAGTTTATACTTATGTTAATTTAGTATAATTGATGCTTTAGGATAGTTTGGGTCATTTAGCAGAATAATGTTATTTTATTATTTTATAATTATTTTATAATTTTTATTTATTTATAATGTCTATGTGGGGTTCTTTCGTTGTGTAAAGCTTTGCGTCTAGTTACGGTTTTCTAATTATCTTGTTTATTTACCGTCGTATATGCTGCCACTGTTTCCTCACTTTCCATTTTACGTAGTTCGTACATATTGGTAACTACGCTTTTTATATCTTTGGTTTCAGTTGTTCCTCTCAGTTTTAATTCTTTTTTGATTTCATAACTGTCAACCATATTTAAACAGACAAGGTTGAGTAGTTCATTTTTAGACAATTTTTCTTTTGTAAGTATATTTACAAGTTCTTCTGCTTTTTTGTATGTTTCTTCTGGGTTGGAGGATCCTCACCGTAAGTTTACCAACTCCTTCATTGTATCCAGAATGGATTTTTCTTAAGTGAATGCAGCCTTTAATTTTTCTTTGTAATTGTTACAGTCCATCTCTGAATATTTTTTTATTGCCGATGGTGTCATAAACATAGTCACCATCACTATTTTCCTCTCTTCTGCTATACCCATAATGTCGGAATAGCGTTCGAAATTATCAAGGAAATCTTCCAAATCCGATTCTGATCCATGGAATTTTTCACATCCCATTATGTTCGTTGTCACATCAGCCGTGGTCGCCATATTAATAACATCACAATTTGAATGCAAACACTTATTTACAACACAAACAGATTCTTCACAACAATTTTCAGAGGTCATCTTTCTTTGATTGATATAGTTTGTGTTTAAGTAATCAAATCTAAAAAACAATGAATGGGAAAGTTTTTATATTAATTTTTAATTTTTTAAATTTTATTGGATGAAAAGGCATTACGTAATTTTTAAATGAACATTAATTTTTAAAATATATTAAATTTTATAAGTTAAAATCGTTTACTAAAAATATTATTAAAATTCATAATTATAAAACTTTAATTAATTAGTATTTAAAATTAATTTCATTACATTCAAATAATCAATCAATAACATATCAATCCCATCTGAGTAGGAGAGTCACAAATCAAAACAACATACAAACAACAAACTTACAACATTCCAAATTATCCCTCACACTACAATTAATAAGTTCCAAAACATTTCACAACTACTTTACTCTCGACTTATAATCAATCTAAAGTCGATTTTCAATTTTATGATTTTCAATTAATATCATCGTAATTTACACATTTTTTCATAAAAAACTAATTTATATAATATTTCTTTTTTGTAATGCGAATATTTTATTCATTTTAATATCATTGTATTTGACAATATTTTTTACTGGTGTATGTTATGCTAGAACCTTCAATTCCAT
>MQRK01254800.1:10879-20909 GCA_001938485.1 Girardia tigrina
ATATATATATATATATTTTTTTTAATAGGTGATTTATTTGTTTGAACATGGTTCTAGGTACTGATTGCATTTTGTACTTACATTCTTTTATTATTCACTACTGATAAAGACTGTTTTGTGCATATCTTTCAGTTTAGTTTGATAACAGGTTATAAAGTGACAAAAGTTTTACATTTTAATTTATAGATACTTATATAATGTTATGTTTATTGTCTTCTATTGTTTGATTTAGTTCAAGTTGAAGTCTTTCTGATACAAATCTTTAAAAGAGCTAATTGAACGAATTGAAGTTCAATGAGCTCTTTTAACGTGAATAAATAAAAATATAAACAAAATAAATTCTAAATTAACGATAAATATAATTAACAAATAGAAATCCTTTTGATATGGTGACGAGAGGAAAGAGTTTCGACAAATAATTTGACGGACAATAATTTGCTGGAAAGTTTCAGCAATGATAATTGTGAATAAATGTCTTCTATAAAACATTCGATCGGATAAACATAATTCCAGAACTCTGGAATGTCAGCTTTGTATTTGATACTGTCTAGTATTTCTGGTTATTTGTCGTATTTAGATCCTGTGTATTTATTATTGGAATTGATATTCCTTTAATTTTTTTTGAATCGAATTTTATATATATAATTTATATATAAAATTTATTATATATAATTTATATATCTGTTAGTGACTAGGTCACTACACTAGCCCCCCTCTTGTAAGTGGAGCGTCACATTGTTAAAAAAAGAAGGATGAAATCTGGGTTTAATTTTGTTTCTAATTTCTTTATCTAAATACTCGAAATAATTTCGAAATAAGGTTTTTCTGAGCAGAAAGTTATTCTTTTTGGTTCACTGTTATTGGTCTCCCGTCTAAGATTCAGAATGAATGATTTGTTTTTTTGATCCATTATTTGATATGGTCCATCGAACGTGTGGTTAGTGTTATTTTTCACTAACGCTAGGAAATCTTTGTAATTTTTTGCATTTGTTTTTTGTTTTTAGCGTTAGTTTTGCTTATTGTGTTAATTTGAAGGTATGAATTCATTTTTCCAGAATTTTGTTCTTGTTTATTTATAGTTTTCTCGGTTTCTGAGCTGCAGATTATATTTTTTGAGTTTTGAGAAATTTTGTTAATGTTTATAGTGTCGGTTTGTGAAGAATCATCTTTGATTGTTTGTGTATTAGTTTCTACTTCTCTGGATGTGGATTTTGCTTGGGTGATTATTGTATTTGTTTTTTGGCTATATTTATCCGTTGATTCTTTATTTACGGATTCCAAAGTTTGAACTTGTTTCTCGAAAGTATTTTTGTCACTGCAGAACTTTTGTGTTTGTGATTCTTTTTTTATTGTTATAGACAAGTTTTTGTTACAGTTTTCACAATATTGATGATCTGTTTGGGTTGATGATTCTTCTTTAGATTTCATAAGTTTAGTTTTCATTGTTTTATTTTTAGATTTTTGAAGTACTTTCACCCCTTCGGTTAGACATGTACTTAGATGGTTGATAGAATTAGTTTTGCAATCAATTTTAATATTTGAATTATAAAAAATTCGAATTCTTGGTTTTATTGTGTTAGTACTGTTTTGTCTGAAGGAACAATGTTTTTGGCATCTGAAAGCATCGTTTCCATAACGTTCATGGTACCAGCATATGTTTCTTTGTTTTTGTTTCTGTTTTCCAAAATCCTTTGCGTCATAATTGGCGAACTTGTTCTCCATTTCTATTTGTTGTTTCTTTAATTCGAATATTTTTGTTTTCAATATTTTGTTTTGCGCGTGTTTGTGGAATTGTGGTGAATGAGGGTTGGTGGAGTTGATGTTTAAATGATTAATATGATTTGATATTTGTTTGTTTGTGTTTTGACAGGGTTTGTAATTGTGAGATTAAATTTGGGTTTGTATGAAGGTATATTTTTTTGGTAGGATTGTTGTGTTTGTATTGATTGTGATTGTATGTAAATGACTGAGTGATTGTAAGGCGTGTTTTGTTTTGTTCTGATACCAGTTGTAAAAGTAACCTAAAGTTTAAATGTAAAGAACCTGAAGTTATTTCTACGTTGTAATAAATGATAAAAATAAAGAACGACAAATAACTCAAATCAAAATAATATTTAATTACTGAACTTCAACAAGTATTAACCCTGTATCGATATCAAAAAACCACAACTCGAATGTCAGTTTTGAATAAAAGGAGTATTCGTATTTGATGATGGGAAATGGATAATTGTTCAGGTTGAATAATAACTGGATCAGTCGTAATTCTTAATGGTCTTTTATCGATATCAACAAATCACAACTCGAATGTCAGTTTTGAATAAAACGAGTATTCGTATTTGATGGTCAGTCGTAATTAGGCACAGTAATTAAACATTATAATACTTGATTAAGAAATTAATTGTAAATTAATATTTTATTCAAATATCCCATATTGCTTAGGGGTAATTGAATGGTTAATTAACAATACTATTAAATAAAAAATCATAAAACAAATATAAAAATAATCACAGATTAAATAAAATAAATAAAAATAATTAAATAACTAAATTAATCACGTCATAAAATTAAAAATCAAACAACTTATTCGACACTAAAAATAACAACATATACCCATTCACACAAAAAAACAAACATAAATGACAGTGACAACATACACGCAATCAACAAAGACTTGTACAAAAATGGAAAAAGACATTAAAATACAACAAGCATGTTGTCGTCAGTAGACAATTACTTATATAATGTTATGTTTATTGTCTTCTTTCGTTTGATTTAGTTCAGGTTGAAGTCTTTCTGATACAAATCCGTGATGATTTTTTCTCCAATTTTACTTCATTTATCCTTTCTGAGGTCATCCAATATATGGGTCTATTAATTTATATAGAATATACAGCTGTGGTTAGAGTGTTAGATAAAGACAGTTGTTTAAAAAATGTCGCTTACTTATTATCATTTTAAGTTTGTTTTTCATAATAATAATAACAATGAAATGACAGATACTGAACTGCTTAATAATCTAGATGTTTATCATATTCTTTTAAAATTCTAATAATGAAGCCTTATCTCTTTTAGTTTTTACACAATCTCTTTAAGATTTAGTTATCATTTAGTTATCATTATTATTATTATTATTATTATTATTTATCAATCCAAATTTGTTGATCAGAATAGATAAAAAGAAGCTTTTTTCACTAAAATTGTATGCTATTTATGAAGGACTCATGTGAAAAGTTCATCCTTTAAATTTTTGAATAAATAATTTTTTATAAATAATATTTGAAATAAGTAAATATTTAAAATCAAAAGTTTTCTAAACTTTTCTAAACTAAAATCAAAAGTTTTTCTAATAATGTAAAAAATATCGTAATTAATTTTAAAAAGTTATTTTCGAGAATAATCGAATTTTATTTTTAGTGTAAAAAAAACTTAAAATGAAATTAATTGGGAAATAATGGATTTTTAAATAATTGATTAAAAAAATATATATAAATACAATGATAAAATAGGTTGTAATAATTTTAAAAGTTATTCTAAATAGTTTTGTAAAAAAAATTTAATTAAGACTTTCATCATTAACGTATCATAAAAATAATAAAATTTGTAAATATTGAAAAAAATAAAACGTTAAAATCTTTATTAATTAGAAATTTTTCAAAAAAAGAGAAATAACATTAAACTAATTCTAAAATAATAAAATATCATTATGGTTCAATTAGTAAAAAATATGACTACAAAATTTTGTTGGTTTTTAATTTAAAAATAAGGAATGTAAATTTTCAAATAAATAAAATTAAAAATTTTCAATTTTAATAGAACTTATCAGTTATTTATATTTATAATTTCATATTTTTATATAAGAATCTGGTCATTAAGAAAACGATAGAAAAGTTCCTCTACAAAAATTTTTATTAAAAACAACAATTTTTATTACAACAAAAATTGTTAATTAAAAATTGTTTGTATAATTGTTAATTGTGTTATTAATAAATTTTTGGTGTTATGAATTCTAATATTGATCAAGAACCCAACACTATTATTATTAAATACACAAAAAAATAGTTACCACAAAGGAAAATTGTACAGTTTTGATCTTCCAAAGTCTATGGTTGGAAATATTGTCGATGACAGTTCATATTAACATGGTCATCTGATTCTAAAAAATATCCAGTCGACCGAAAATTACGACTAAGTAGCAGGACCATTTGATTAACCGTTTCAGGCCTACGGGGAATTTTTAATCCCAAGAGATTTCAAGTGCGTTTCCCAGGGGATTCATTCAGCCCATTCCGTCTTTTAATATTTCGATCACGCTATGATCATGCTGTCATCACACTACATACCTCTAGTCGCATATATTATCAACAGACTGTTTCTCCGTTCAATAACTTACTATTCCACTTTCTGATGTTTCTTGAAAAAAGTCTTGAAAAGTTTAAACGAACTGCAACTTGAATATACGACATATTGAAGTTTGAAATTAAAAATGAAACATCATATGAGTCGAGTCCAAGAACAATAAGAAAGACATTGGTAAATGATTTTGGCGTACAGTCAATAAGCCTTTTCTAAATTGGGTTTAGTGACCCAAACGATTCGCTTTTTGCAAACCATATCAAAATTGGAGAGGAAACGATTGGTGTGAAGGTGCTTTTCTCCTATGAAACGTCATTTTGGACGTTTTATTCAATACAATATATTCATTACAAATATTCCAATACATAATTTCAACTGTTAAATAGTTCCAACAAGTGATAGAATGCGGAATATTTTTGTATCAGGCCAAGATTCTCTACCTTTTACCAATGGGAAACAATACCAACGGTCAGGTTTATCTTGCCATCATGCAAAATGAAGTTTCAGAATTTGTGATTTTCCAAATATTTTTGCCTAAAACTGTATTCATCTTAAACAAATCCGATAATTGAAGAGCGTTTTAAACTTCTCTTTTAGTGCCTTTTTAAACATAGAAAATCGGTAAACAAACTCTTAAAATGAATATAAAAATATAATTATTTATTCTCAAAGAGTTTTATTCTTTATACTATTAGGTGTAAATTGATATTTTTTATTCACTTTTAAGTAAGTAATTTATTTGCTATAGGTTTATTTGTTTATAAAAACTTTTATTGAAAGATTAATTCCTCAGCTTCCTCTTCTTTCCTTAAAAATACTCTAAAAGATTTTAATGGTATTTTAAGAGTATGTCGAATATTAAAATCGTAAAAGTATGTTAGATAAATAAGCATAGGAAAATAACATTCCGAATTTGCGAAAATTGAAGTATTTTTATTTTTCCCCATCCCTAAAAAAATCTTTCGGATTCTCATGGCTACAATCTTAAATTGTTCAAAATTAACTATATTCAAAATCCCTATATTTTAGACTACAGTAAATACAGTCAATTAGATCAACCTTATAATCTTTGTACAACTTACATTATTTGATCATAAAATCAATTTTCATCTCCAGATGAAAATGACTATCTTCTACAAGTTACGACCAGTTAATAATTTATAATAATGTGTTACTTATTTTAAGGGTGTTTGTATTTATCCTGAAAACCTTTCATGAATGAACGTGTTTATCATTGGGATGTGATCGGGTTCATGGTCGGTTACTTCGCATAAGCAATAAAATTATCATACTAAGAGTGAGGACTGTGGGATTTTATGGAGATACTTGTAATGAATGTGCCAGGGCTATAATATATTTTTATTATTCATGTAATCAAATTATATTATTTTACATTTATTTTCAGTTAATTTATTTCAATTTTTTTAATTTTAAACTATTTAAATTAATTTATATGATATTTTCTAGATTTAAAGCTACAACCCCAGGCACAATAATTATGATCACAAAAATATGTACATTTACTCAGGCAATCGTAGAAGACAAACAGGTACATGAAAATTATACTTTATTAATAATTTTATTTATAGCGTGCTAAGTACTTATCCAGATTAATTTACAATAGACTAATGGATAAAAAATTAATTCCTTTAATTTTAAAATTAAGTTAAAATGACAAATTGTTTTCAAATTCATTCTCATCGATCAACCAATGTTAAATCTATCAATTATTCCTTGAGGAAATGATATGTTTCTTCTATCGTTCCGTACTTTAAAAGCTAACAGAGATAAATTATAATAATTGCAATCGACGACTTTAATTCCCATATTAAATTCAATCCATTCCATATAAAAATGTTACTATTTTTTATTCCATTCTTTTCTCGATTCCACACTTACTCATTCTCGATGACAATAAATGATTATGTAAAAATTTGATTGAAAAAAACTTTTTAAGATCCAAAAATGGGAAAAAAACGGAAAATTCGGAGTTCCCGAACAATATTAATTGCAAGATATCTACTTCTAAATTATAAGTAGTTCATATTAATTTTTAATGTGTTTTTTTAATTAAAATTTTTTAAATTTTAAAAACTTTGTTGGCAAAGTAGAGTTCTGTCTGCATAAAGAATGGATATAAAAAATTAATTTTTTGATTTACTAGCTTTTCTAATAAAATCAAAAAAATTTTTGTGCTTGGCAAATTTAGTTTATCAATTTAAATGTCAATGCGAAGCCTTGTTCATTTCAGTGACAATTTTTCGTCTCCGATCAAAAATTGTTGAACTCAAACAAGTAAAAATATTTCGATATCGGTTTATATTAAACAAAGTCAAGACATACATATTGAGGACCATAATGAAGATTTCTTATTTTTTATTAAAGATGTTTTTTTATTTTTTTGACTTTTTGTTTAATTGCTTTTCTACTAAATGAAGATATTTTGTATACATGTGCTATAAAAATATTATAAAATATTATAATTTCTAATGGTTAATTTACCTAATTTTTTAACCTCTAGAAATATCATGAAAAAATAAGAAATTCATGTCCTTTTACATCATTATTGAACACAAGGCGTCAACACAGCTGCAGCAACGAAGGAAATATGCGAAGTTTAATGGGACACCGTGGTCTCGGATCGTACTTTGCAAAATTGGTTTTTTTAACAATTAAATTTTAGCCACACTTAAATATTAAAACAAAAGTGTTCAAGAAAATTTAAAATAAGATTATTTTGAATTGGTTATATACTATACATATATTATAATATGAAATTAATATACAATGTGTTTCATATTATTAGAAACTCTAGCATCAGAACATATTATTTATCGAAAATTTTTTACTGATTTGCAACCTGCCTCTTTAACTCTTCTTCAAAATGTTGTTTTGCTAAAATTGGTTCCTGATGCTAACAATTTTTGACTTAAGCTTGAAACTGTGGATGATGGATTGCGTTTGATTTCACAAGCTTTGACATTAGTGGCATTTGTTTTTTGCTTATAGTCACATTTCCATATTCTCGGTGATGCCATACCATTCACATTTTATAATTTCCTTATTCTACTGACACTAACAATTGAAACATCACATTTAGCAGCAATTTGTCTCCCTGAATGTGTTTGTTTTATGATTTTTTTATTAATGTTAATTTTATGAATTAATTTGCAAGTAAAACTATATTGGGTTACATTTTCTGATATTATGAAACGCATTGATAAATATATATATTTAATTATCCTTACAATATTTATATATCTTTTTTATGTTAATATGATATCACGGAAAAGCTCGCAATCATAAATGGGGTCGTGAATGAAAAAAAGTTTAAGAAGCCTTGGCTTAGATGGATTGTTCGAACTATTCAAATTCAATCAGTTTAATAATATTAATAATAAATTGAACAATGTTTAATACTTGTTAATTATTATTTTTAAGATAATGATAATTATTCGATTGAAAATATTAAGAAAAATGACTTATTATATGAGATTGTATTTCTAGATAATCGATCATTGCACTGTTAATGAGGAAATCATTTTCAGTTTGGAGAATCTTCCCATGTGTAATTATCTCAAAAAACTTCTAATAAGGTTGAAGCAGTGCAAAGATAAAGAAACAATGAACTCCGTTTTAGAAAATTTCAGTATTTTTCAAGTAATTATTTAAATTTGTGAAAATTAATTATTATTACTTGACATAATATGAATTTATTGGGTCAACATTTAACAGTGCTGTGTTTTTTTAAAGGCTACATGAGATTCAGCTTAACTTCTCAACATCAAAGTTTAACAAATTAATAATTAAACTTAAACTGATCTAAATATTAAACCATTCGAATATTAAAAAATATTTCTGTAAAATAGCGGTCTCGATTATTTTAAAAAAATTCAATTAATATACATTTATAATATATTTTATTTGCTACAAATCTTGAAAAAAAATTCACCAACTTTCCGTTATCAAATTGAGAACAGTGTGAAATAACAATAAATGAATCAATTAAAGGATTTACTTACTAAATGATTTTTTTTTCACTTTTCTGCAAAAAAACATTTTGCGTTTATCCACAAATGTGTTTAAAAATTAGATAGACTGTTGATTAAAATTCGAAATTAATTTTTTTTGTTTTTTTCTATTTTTTTGTAATACATGTATTTTTGATTCCTTATTAATTATAGTTCATTTATAATATCTTTGTTACGAGGAATTTTCAAAAAGTTATTGATTTCCAGGACCCATGATATCCCGTCTTCTTATTATTTTCCTGTTTAAAAAGAACTTTTTGTCGATTTCAGTGGTATAATAGCGCTTCGAAGACACGACTATCCGAATCAGCAATTGACATCGAACTATTCTGTCAAAACCTTTCTTGCCAAATCGAGTAGTTCTGGATTCCAACAAGATCCCTCAGTTAGACTGCACCGAACGCATACAAAAATGTTCCTCTTAACCGATAGATTATTTTGCTACCCGACAGACGCGATCGGACCATTCTTGTGAGCCCGAAATCTCAACTACGAATCGATCAAATTGTTTAAAATTGCGACTGATTAAACCGAACCCCTAAATTTATACAACCCCTTCGCTTATGGAACCTCATTTAAAATGCGACATCGATTTGCAAAAAAATCTACAAAATTGCTCAAAGAGGAAATTTCAATCAAGCTTTTTGGTTTCTGTGGTTTTCCATCGCATAATACTTACGTGATTTTTAAAATAGTATTTTATATATTGTGCTTGATATCTGTTAGATTTTTTAATCAAAAGGTGTGTTAGGAGATTAAAACGTGGATGGCAAAATTTTTGTATTAGAATTAAATGTCGTTAGAAATCAAACAGATTATTTATCAAGAGGAATGGAGATTAATAAAAAAATTATTTTAAAAAATGTAGCATAACAATTAATAAATTAGTTAATAATTAAAAAAATAAATAAAATAAAAATTAATAAAGTAAATAAATTTTCGTTTGCGGTTTGACATTAATAAAACCAAATAATAAGTTTCTCAAAATAAAATTTAAAAAGACGAAGTTGTATAAATAATCTGGGATGCTGGTAGATTTCTAAAAGTATTGCTTTTCCATTGCACATTTCTTCAGTATCTTTGATTATTTTTAATTTGAATTCAGCGGTATATAACGTAAATTTAGGTGGTATTTTGAAGTCCTTAGAATTTTTTATTAAATAAACAAAAAGACATTTCTGTCAATTTCTAATTTGGTATGTTTTATAAAATTTCGGTTTATTTAATTTTTTAAAAATTTATTAATTTAATTCAAAATCACGTTTCAAAATAATTTAAACAAACATAAATATTTTAAGTGTGGGTTATACGCAATAAATTAGGGTAATTAAAATAATAAAGTATTTAGTGATAATAATATTGAAAATTACTTGTAAAATAATTTTGAAATATTCCATTCTGTTCTGCACAGTCTTCTCATTCATATTCAGTCTATAAGATATAACCTTAATCTTTTAAATGTTAATTAAAGATTAAAGTGTAACATCCTAAGGAAACTATTCTTACAGTAGAATTGAGAACTGATATTACAAGAAAAGCTAATCAGATATATAAATTTGAATTTCGAGATAATTACAACATGTATATTGAAGATATTAGGTTGGTCGAAAAATAATGGCGGTTTTAGAGCTTTATACTTTGTTTAT
>MQRK01254804.1:0-12017 GCA_001938485.1 Girardia tigrina
GGACGTGATAGAAAAAAAACGGTAAACAGTTCTGAAATCAGCGTGAAAAACTGAGTAGGATACGACTCAAACAGTCTCAGAAAAAATTTTGAATTGAAAAAATGTAGAATAGTGTTATTTTCGATAAATAAAAAGTATAGAAGTATCTAATAACATTAAGAGCTGAGTATAAAATTTAAATTTCAAAAAAAACTGTAAATCTCCTGTAAATTTTTTACAATAAATTAATATGAAACTTTTTCAAAACAAATTTTATTTTTCAAATGTTTATTGTTTAAATAATATATTAAAATATTGTTTAAATACTATTATACTTTATTTATTATTTAAATTTAAATTATATTTTTTTAAATTTTTCTAGATTTTTAATTTTTTTACTATTTATTTTTATTTACTTTTAGATGCTACAAATAATTCTGGAATTTGTTCACTCATTGTACAAATTTAAAGTAGAAGAATGGTCTGACAAGGTCAATGGGACCTGGTCAGTTCAAATTCTTTTATTTATGCTAATCAGCGTTGCATATAATATGTATGGGACATCGCCAATTGAGTGTTTTATGGCGACAATTCCGAAAAATGTCCCACAAAAGAATTTATGCCGGTTAAATGGATCGATTGTACTCGACGATCTTCAGATTGTGTCGCCAACACTTGACGCATTCATAAAATCCGGAAATAATTTCAGTGAGTAAATTCCATGTTATATAAAGATATTTTAAAAATTTTATTTAAATACATTCGCATTATTCAAAAATCTTTCTTTTTCTCAGATTATTATTTGTCTGTCCCCAAAACATTTGTTGTACTAATTATTCTCTTTCTTCTCCCAAAACTACTATCAAAAGAATCGTTTAAGTTCTATACCGGCATAAATTTACAGACAATTTTGGAAGAATCGAAAAGAGCTGCCGCTATTCCTGAAGCAAATCGCACTAATATAATCCAAGACATCTCCAGCAGAATTGAAGAATTACTGTATCTGCATCAAAAATATCAATATGGATACGGTGATTATATCCAAAGAAAAATACCGAGAAATCTGTCATTCCAAAAACTAGAAAATAAATCGGGTTATAGAATAACGGTTACTTTAATCCTAGTAAAATTCTCTTACATTTTTCTTGATATTTATCTCTGCAAACAAATGAGTACTGTTTTGCAGTGGAGAGTATTTTGCAAAATTTTTTCATATGTGTTTTTTAAAACGGAATGGCAGCCTACAGAATATTTTGCCCGAATAACATTTTGCAAAAATGTGCAAATAGATGCGAAAATTCATGATCATTTGGTACAATGTGTTCTTCTCATTAGTACTGTAATTGAAAAATTTCACATATTTTTGTTTATTTGGGCAATATTCTTGATGGTTTTGTCAACTTTTTATCTCTTGAAGTTGCTTTACTTTGTTTTTTTGCGTCTTCCAAAACGAAGAATGATAAAAGGGTATTTGAAAGGATTGGGTATTTTTAAAAAAACAGATGAGTCTTCAATCGAAAACTTTATTTGTGAGTTTTTACGATTAGATGGGTTGATTTTGTTAAAATTGATTCGGATTCACGCTGGAGATGTAGTGGCAGCCCAGATAGTTAAGAGATTGTGGATGATTCATACAATCAAATACACGAATATGAATCTCCAAAACATAAGAACTGATTTCAGGCCTCTCTCTGATTCAGCTTTAAAATCTAAAGTTGAATTACGTTTAAAAGAGATGACGGCGAAAAAAGTAAACTGAGATCAAGAATAGAGGATGTATTTTTGTACTTCGAATATTGGTAGTTTGTTTGTATGTTTTTGAAATTTTTATATTTGTAGTGTGTTCTGAGTCTTGTGATTTATATTTTTGGAATTTTCTGTATAAAGTATAATTAAAAATTTGTTTGGAATAAATTTCTACAGTAAATAAAGGTCGATTAAAAAATATTTTATGTTAAGGTTGTAAATTGTATTTGTTTAATAAAGTATTGAAAATATGTTTTTTTGTATTTGATTTACTGACATCTAAAGAATATTGTTTTAAGTATTGTTTTTAACTTTATTTCCTTACTAATAAAATTATAATATGCTATACAATTAATAATATATATATATACTAATAAAAATAGATCTAAGTAGAAGTGGTGATTTTATTTAAATTATTTATTAACATTTTTTAATCTAAATATAATAGTTAAATCCCGGTAAAATGAAGTCAATAATAAGACGAAAATTTCATTATGGTATTTTAAAATCTAACATATCAAAAATGATTTTATTTTATTAAAAATGATTTTAGTTTATGTAAAAATGATTACATAATAAAATATACGCAATTCCGGGATCTTGCGATTAGGGTCGGGATTGGTCCCGAAATCCCGGGATTTGAAACCCCTATCTAAATATTAGATAAATAATTAACATTTATCTTAAAAATAAAATTTTAAATTAAGTAAAAAAATAAATTAAAATTGGTATTTTTTTCTACTTGTCTTAACTTTAATAATTTGTGCTATTTTTTCGTAATAAATATATTTTTGAATTCTTTTATAAACTATCAATATCTTTCATCTTTTACATTATTTTTGTTCTTTCTTTGTCACATGTTTCAATATCATTCACTAAACTACAATATATTTGTTATCAAGAAATTTTTGATATATTTTTCAAATCGTATTTTACGTTTTAAGTTTCCAGCAAAATATTTTTCCAACTTTAAAGGATATTTGATAAAAAAACCTTTTAAATCTGATATTTTCATCATTTCCATTTGAGACATTATCAAATCTTCTATTTGAGATTTAATAAAAAATGTTGGAAAATTTAATAAAGATACATTAGTCGTAGTTACGGAATAATTAATGCCTTGAATTTCATTCACCTTGAATGAAAACATAATTTCATAAATCGTCAGAACAGAACATACAGATTTTAATATACAAAATTGTTTAATAATTACTCCTTACAACTGTCACAAATTACTACTTCCATAACTCTTTTAAATTATTCGATTATTTAACATATTTTATAAATTATTTGTACGTAGAAAAATAATTATTTTCATTTTTATCAATTTTTCGGATAAAATAAAGTTTGAAAATTTAAAAGATTGATTAATTCTTAAAAAAATGAATAATTAAATTTAACATTTAGATTTTTATTTCGAATTGAAATTTTTTTAAATATTTAGTGTTAGTAGAGTTGATATCGTTTCGATATTCGAAGTTAAATTTATTTTTATTTGCACAAATTAACAAATTTTATTACAAAAAATTTCAGTTTCCTTTTTAATAATCTATTTTCCGACATGTGTTTTAATTTTTATATTCTGATCAAAAAATAAATTTCAAAGTTGATATTTAATTCGTTTTATTTTTAATATTTTTTATTATTGAATTATTTAAAAATTAAGAAAACATTTATTTTATTACAACTTTATAGCCTAATATTAATTCGATTTAATCTCTTATTATTAGTTAATTATTATTTTCTAATTAAATGACATTCTTTTTTATTAAAAGCTTATAAATTAAAAATTAATCATTCATTCGATTTTAATTTAAAATATTTTAAAAATTATTTTCTAAAATTTTAATCATTTCCGAATTATTAAATTTGTCAGTGCAATAAAGTTAACTAACTCCTCTTTTTAAGATATTTTTTTTAATATTTAAATGACATATAGACTTATGTTTAGATCACATAAAGATAATTCGCTGCTTGAAGACGTTAGCTCCGAAAGCCGGACTTTTATCAACTCTCAACCCATCAATAAATTAGGAGTTATGTAATATTGAAGGGAAAGCATAACTGCGGAGTTTGTTGAGTGCTTTTTTTGTGTTTCTTTTAATTTTCTGGTCGTTCTGCACTTGTGCTATGTAAGATTTTGGGAAGTCCCGTTTTGTGGTTTTGTTGTTAGATGTGGTTGGATTATTAATTGGATTCTCTATTTGTTTTTTTTGTCGGATACTTTTTGCTCATTTATTGTTTGTATTTCTTTATCTATATTTGTGGATTTCCACTTGAGGAAGGCTAATTGTTATTGGTGTCTGAGTTTTTTGATATTGTCAGGGTTTTGGAATTTGATGATACTTTCATCAAGTTCGATGAGTTTTCCCTGTTGGTTTTTAATTTGATTTTGGTGCATGATGAGTGATGGTCATATATTGACAGAGTGGTGGCGATTTTTGGATTTTAAAAGTCACAATGTTACTATCTTTTAATTTGTAATGGTTACCGGCTAAGTCAGTGGATTTAGCCATACTATTGTCTGATTGGAGAAATCTACAACCGACGTCCGATTTAGGATGAGGTAGGGGAACTAGGTTATCCGGAGGGCAAAATGATGTTTTTTTAGCAAATGTGTCTGCTTCGTTGGTCGAAGAGGAAATAGTCTTGGATTTTGAAATTCTTGGAATGTAGAAGTTCGGATCAAGGTTGATGAAGTCTTTCTTTTGAAATTTGAAAGTGCAATGTATATTAGATTCTAATGCTCATTGATTTAAACATGATTAATATCGAATTGTTAAGTTTTATTCTTAATAGTGTTATTTATATTAATAGTTTAAGTCATAATAGCACAATTTGATTTTTTGGAAAAACCAAAGTCGGTATTTTGTTTGTAAAAGATGTTTAGTTTATCATTATGGTCAATGGTCTCGGATTCTTGTTCTTTGAATTTGTATTCTGGAAAGATTGATTTCGCGATAAAATCACAAACCTTTGTTATTTTTGCGAGTTTGTCTTTAACAGAACTATTGTGTGGGATTTGGATATATCTGGATTTACGATACCAGAATTTTTTAATTGTTTCAAGAAGATTTTCAAATTGTTCTTGGTCTTCCTCTGGGAGTTTTCCAGAGATATAATTACATCATTTGGTTAGAAGATTGACTAGCTCATATGTCATATAGTAGATCATGTATTCTTCTAAGTCGTTCTTGTCTTGAAAGAATCAGGCATTTGCTCGTACTTGAACTTTGATTTTCTAATGTATTCGACTTTTTGGTCTCTTTGTGAGTCACTCACGGGTTTTGAGTTTTTGGACATTTGTTGATGGTTTTTATGATCAAAATCTGATTTATTTGAGAAATCGGCAATTAATTCTTTTGTTTCTTTTGAATTGGATAATTTGAAAGTCTTCTTTTGACTTTTTAATCAGTCATTCACGGTTTTCCAGTTTCTGGACATTTGTTTTGTAGTTTTAATGTAGATTAGATTCTAATGCTCATTGATTTCAACATAATTATTATCGAATTATTAGGTTTTATTGGTAATAGTGTTATTTATATTATTAGTTTAAGTCATAATAGCACAAATAATTTTTAATAAACGATATTAGTAGAACTTTTAATAAGAATAAAAAGCAATAGGATTATTATTGACGATTATAAATAATAATAATAATAATAAATATTGATCGTACAAAAAGAAATAATAAAATTATCGTAATATATAAAATATCATAATTAAAAATAAATGAATAATATGATCAATGATGGATAATTTCAATTAAAATTTAAATGAAAATATAAAATTAACCCTACAATGCGCCGTGATTCATATTTGAATCAACCATATTTTACCTCAATATCTTCTAATCACGTGATATTCTTTGAGTGTTTACATACTGTGAACCAAAAACATTGTCTATGGGATGATAACTGTCCATAAAGTCATAGATGCAAAATATTTTGTCAACAAAAATGACAGTTCAGTTTGTAATACTGGCCGCGTGTGTTGCATATATTATAGATAATTAAAAAAATTGCGCATTGTAGGGTTAAGATGTATTAAATATGTATTCTTTAAATATGTATTTTTGACTTTTTGTTTTTATTAAGATTTAACTTTTTAGTTTCTGTTGTTGTACTTTTTGTTTTTGAAATTGGATGGGTATGTATACCAAAAATTTAATGTTAAAAACTAAAAAAATAATTACTATATATTTTTAACTATAAATTATTCAAAATTATTTCAGGAAGAGCCATTAGGCTCATAAATCATTTTTGACAAGACAACCAACAAGACAGATCTGACAGTGCACCACACTCTCTCAAGTGTACTATCAGTCCGTTATCATGAGAAATGCAGTTCCACAAAAAATTTCTGTCTTGGGCGAAAGCAAGACACCGATTGTCAATGATCAACATGCAATTGTAATCGTCTAAAAAGATTTTCATTTATTATTTTTTGATCCACCGACGAAAAAAATGTAAGTGAAATTCTTATTATAAAAGAAAGTCTAATTATAATAATAATCAATTTCTTTTTTCAAATAAATTTTTCAAATAAAGTAATAATAATAATAAATTAAATAAATACATATTTTAATATGAATAATTTAAAAAATTGAATTTTTTTATTGTTTATTTAAAAAATAGAATCGAAAATATTTTTATTTAAAAAATAGAATTGAAAATATTTTTATATAAAAAATAGAATCGAAATAGATGTTTTTCTTAACAAAATTAAATTTAGCATTTGAAATCTACGACGACATAACAATATTGATGTATGACAGAGATTTGGGTTTATTATCACCAATAAACAATACAATTCCAAATATAGTCAAATGCAACTGCATTAGACATTTAACAAAGAATTTAAGGAAGAGGTATAAAGATACAGGAGCAATGATCAAATTTTTGACTGCTGCATATACATATGAAAATTTTGTTTTTAATACCGCAATGAGTGGATTATCAATTATCAACAATACATTTTATTTAGCCTGTATTGAATGTGATGTAACAACTTGGGCCAATTCAAAATTATACATTCCAAGATATGGTCAAAACACTTCTGACCCAGGGGAATCGATGAATAACGCTCTTAAGCAGTTTGTTACAAAAGATATTACAAATCTAATTATATATTTTAATAACTACAATATGAAAATTTTCAATAGAAGACATTCTGAGCAGTTTAATCATTTTTATTTACAGATAAACAATCAGGTTTAGATTCTAATGTTAAAATAAGTATATTTTTTTCAGTTGAACAATCAAATGATAGAATCTTTTTTAGTTGATCATAAATATATGATTATCTTTAATGCTAAAACGTGCTCTTGTAAGAGTACATTTGAATTTTGTCTTCCATATATACATTTTTATGCAATAATATTGTTTAACAGACAAAATCCATAGCTTTATGTTGAACAATATTTTACGACATCAAATTATATCATTTATATATTGCCTCGATTTTGCCTCTTTCCTCCGTGGATCTTTCAAAAGATGATATATAACCCCCGCTAGCAAGAAGATCAAGAAGCAGACCGAGAATCACAAGATTTAGAGCTGCTTTTGAAAATTAAAATATAAGTTTATCAATGTTTTTGTGTTTAAGTGTCAGTTTTTTTATAAATAAATATAGATAACTTGTTATTTTATCGGAATCCTATATTTAAAAAATTATATCGAAATTTATTTTTTAAATAAACATTTTAAAAAATTCTATATTTTATTATGTCCCATTTTAATAATAATATTTATAATAATAAAGTAGTATTAACAATAATTTAATAATAATTTTTTATTTTATTTTTTTTAATTAATAATATTAATAATAAATTATTTTTTAAATTAATGTTTTGAATTGTTTGTTGACATTGTGCACGTTGTATATTTATTCGGATTGTGTCTCTCATACCCAGATGGATGATTGGTGTTTTCTTTGATTCCTACTAATTAAAAATAATTTCATTTAATTTTAAAGCAAAAAAGATTTAAAATAATTTTCGAATGTAATATTTAATTTTTAATGTAATTTATAATTTAATATATTAATTTAATTGGTTCTTTTTATAAAATGTTTAGATTTAATTTTAAACAATTATAATTTTATTAATTAATAATTATTAATAAAACTTTTTCTTTATTGTAAACTTAGTATGAATTTAGCAATATATTAATCAAGAAAATGCTAAATAGCGAAAGTCTTTTAAATAATTGTTGTAATAACAATTCTGATGGTGGTGTTAATAAATGTTTTAAAAATCATATTGATGTTGATACTAATTAATATAATAATTATAATTTGATAATAATAAATAATAATAATAAGATAACCATTAAATATAATAATGCTATTATAAAGGAAATTTATGACAAATAATAACGATAATTAATAATAATACTAATAAAAAATCGCAATTAATAATAAATCTGTTTAATAATTCTAACAAAAATAAATATAAAAAATTTTATTGTTATTATCAATTTAATAATTAATATTTCGCCTACATTAAATTATCAACCTACTCACGGAATAGACACGTAATAAATTGCTTTCCGGAGGAATGAGGGCGATAATTATTTATAATAAAATTATAGTATAATAATATTTATAATACTCAAGTAATCTATAGTAAGAATAACTAAAAATAAATGATAGGATTTTTCTTGAAAAATAATAATAATCATCTTAATAATAATAATACGAATAGAATAATCATAATATACAAAGCAAAACAAGATTATACTTATAATATTATTATTCAAATAATAGCACTGTCTAATCCACCCGAAGGGGTGTGGATGAAAAGAAAAAAATCTAAATACTTCACCATTAACGAGAAGGTTCGATCTTGCTGATGCTTTCCTTTCATTTATAAGTTCGATTGATAAAGTTCGGAAATGTAATGACGATAATGAATTCGATGATATTTTACATTAAGACAAAGATTCTTTTTCAACGGAAAACGAATTCGATCAAAACAATGAAGAACCTAAAAATAATGCTAAGAAGATACTTGACTTTCCAAATATTCAATCAATGAAATTATTCCATATAAATTTCAAAAGAAAATTAACCGACACATTTTACGATGGGACTATGATTATAATAATCTAGTTCAGATTTAATATATTGTAAGGATAAATAATTAAATGGTATTTATATTATCTTTATTATACTGAATATATTACAATAATGGATCCAAAATATTCAAATTAATCTCTTGAATTTGTTTAAATAATATTAACAACTCGTGTAATTTTTAAATCTCAAATATATATTTTCTGTTTTCTTAATTATTATGGAATCCTCTTACATGGCGACCACGGCCAGTGTCATCGGAAATCTGGCTCCGAAGGTTTATGATGGGTCACAGGACATAGAAGAATTTATAGCCGATTGCCAGCGATTCTTTGAAGTTGCTCAGATCAACGAGGCTATTCAAGCGACAATCGTTAAAGCGTTCGTGGACCGAGATATGTTAACCACGTACGAAACAGTGGATAGCAAAATCACGGATTTCAAGGATCGATTGAGAAAGGCTTTCAAACGACCATCGTCCCTAATCCAGGATCTCAACGAATTGATGACGTACAGGAAGGGAACCGACCCAGCGACAGTATTTTTCAACAAAATTGAAAAAATGGTGGACAGAGTAATGTTACACAAGTGGAACAAACAGGAATTGATGACCTATTTCCTCACCCACTGTGTCGAGGATGTGTCAATCAGGACGCAAATTTTTATGCAAGAAGCGAAAGTTCCGAATTCCATTAAAACGGTGATCGAAAAAATGGAGCACATCAAGGCTGAAGTACAGTCCAACGAGATTGCGCTATTGCAACAGAAAAAGACTTTTGCAAATGTGTTGCGGGAAAAATCAAATTTCAGGAAGCCAAACCGTTCCAACAAACAAGGGAGCCCCGACCGGAATTAATAAAACGAAATGAAAATTATGATCAAAGAAACCAACAGAGATACCAGACGTCGGCGAGTAAGGTGATTGAATGTTTCATTTGTAGAAAAATTGGTCATATGAGACGTGAATGTCCCGAAAACGTCAAACGGTGTTACGGATGCCGTGCCAAAGGACATATTCGGAGAGGGTGCCCATATCTGAAATGCGAAAATTGTAATGGACAAGGACATTTATGGTACCAATGTTTCAAACAAGAAGGCCAGTAGATGAATCGAGATCCGATCGGTTGGAAATCGAATGTTGCCGGAATCGACGAAATACAGGAGATAGACGGATGTGACCGAGACATATCGGGAAATGTGGAGGCCCTATCAGGTCAAGAGATGATAGGAGCCATAAATTGAAAACTAAGAATGTTTTGGATCCTGTTATTTGTAATATTAATGATTGTAATTGTAATTTTAATTATAGTAATGTATATCACAATGTATTATATAATAATTATAATGTATGTAGTTTTAACGATTATAATAAACCTGTAACAACAACAAAAAATTTTATAGATAGTTCAGTTCAAGAGTATAAGATAGTGAAATGTGAGATTGCACCGAATGAGAAATTAGACTATAATGAATTTAACGATAGACCCAGTATTAAGGCTAGGATAGAAGGAATGGAAAATAACTGTTTATTAGACACTGCTGCCCGAATCAATGTTATTGACTTAGAAATCGCACAAAAGTTGCAGATTAGAATAAATAAGAAGACAATATCATCGGTAATATGTGCGAACGGTAGCGGAATGGATATAGTTGGTACTTGTAGTATTATAGTTGTATGGAAAAATAAGAGAGTTAACCAGTTATTTTATGTGGCAAAAGCGGTATTCCCAGCAATTATTTTCGGAATAACATTGATCAGAGCGATTGGTTTAGAACTGAGGTGGAGCAGAGAGAGTACAACGAAGGATCAGAATTATATGACTAAAACTAATGGAGAAATTTGCGCCTTAAATCCTTATATAAATAAATTGGAATATACCGATAAAATGCGGTTTCTGAATGCGAAAGAAAAGTTAAATTTAAGGGAAGGAAATAAATTATATAAATGTATCAACAAGTTTAAAAATATTTTTATGGCTGGAAGATGGAATATAGGGAAGACGACGCTGGTTAAACACAGAATTGACACATCAGGACAACCAATTCTACAAAAACCGCGGAGGCAGCCAAACCACCTGGAACGACACATAGATGATGCGATTAGTAATCTTGAAAGACATGGGATAATAGAGAAATGCTCTTCACCATGGAATACACTAATGGTATGTGTTTGGAAGAAAGAGAAAAACGAAATCCGTTTATGTTTGGATTTTAGGTTATTGAACCAAGTGACAGAGAGACCGGCATTTCCTATGCCGAACATTGATGAGATGTTGGATTCACTAAAGGGTATGAAATGGTTCAGTTCCATTGATTTGGGGAATGCTTATTACCATATGGAATTAGAAGAGTCCTCAAAAGTAAAAACGGCATTCTCAACTAAAACGGGACAATATTGTTTCACGAGAATGCCATTTGGTATTGCAGCAGCCCCGGCGACGTTTCAGAAACTGATGACGGACGTTTTGAAAGAAATGTTGTTGAATGAAGCCATGGTATATTTGGATGACATCCTGATATTTTCGAAAACTGAAGCAGAACACATAGATAGATTGGAAAAACTATTTACACGGATAGAAGCGGCAGGACTGAGAATAAATCCTGAGAAATGTAAATTCTTTCAGGAAGAGTTGAGATTTTTAGGTCATATAGTGAACAGAGATGGAATCAAGACTGATCCGGAAAAGATAAAATCGATTATGAAATTCGAACAGCCAAAGTGTATAAATAAATTGCGGAGTTTCCTCGGATTATGTAATTACTACAGGAAATTTATAAAAAATTACTCGAAATTAGCAAAAATATTAGAAGAAATATGTGGAAGCTCAAAAGATGTCATGCATTGGTCAGAAGCCCATTCGGCAGCTTTTCATAAATTGAANGAAGCATTAACATCTTCGCCGATATTGTGTTATCCAGATTTTGAAAAAGAATTTATTTTAGACACCGATGCGTCTTTTGACACAATAGGAGCAGTACTGTCGCAGAAAAATGAGAAAGGACACAGGTGATTGCATATGAATCGAAATCAATGTCAAAACACGAGATAGGATATTGCATCACCAGGAAAGAATTATTAGCGATCTTTCATTTTGCGCAACATTTTAAGCATTACTTGTATGGGGCCCGATTCAAGTTACGGACAGACCATAAGGCGATCGAGTTTATGATGACGACGAAAAAGCCAATTACCCCACAATTTCAGAATTGGATGA